>SZWC01014022.1:1245-39306 GCA_023375785.1 Penium margaritaceum
ATGACCCATCAATACACAACCAATTCATACATAACCCATCAATACACAACCAATTCATACATGACCCATCAATACACAACCAATTCATACATGACCCATCAATACACAACCAATTCACACATGACCCATCAATGCACAACCAATTCATACATGACCCATCAATGCACAACCAATTCATACATGACCCATCAATACACAACCAATTCATACATGACCCATCAATACACAGCCAATTCATACATGACCCATCAATACACAACCAATTCATACATAACCCATCAATACACAACCAATTCATACATAACCCATCAATACACAAACAACTCATACATGACCCATCCATGCATGCCCAATTCATACATGACCCATCCATGCATGCCCAATTCATACATGACCCATCCAGGCATGCCCAATTCATACATGACCCATCCACCACAGTCTGTACATCCGCAGCACAAACAACCCAACCTCTTCCACACCCAAACCTTTGGATGCTTTCCATGACCGCAAACAACAGAAATGAAGTTGCTCTCAAGGATATCAACGCCTGGCTGGTGGCAACGAGTGGGAGAGTAGCCCACCCCATATCTCCATCACACCACCATCAAACCAACTGTAAGCACTGGACCATCTGATGATGGCAGCCATTAAGGTCCTCCAAACGATACTTTTCCCCGAGACGCACACTCATTTAGAGCCCATCCATCAAGTCTCACTCTCAGTTGCAGTGCAGTTCCCGCCTACACAGGCGACTCGGGAAGCACACTCTCGCGTTGTTGTAAGGGTCTCCAAATGTGAGATATTCCCAAGCCGCACTATCGTTTGGAGGACCTTAGCAGCCATCAAGCGGAACATTCATCATCTCTTTGTTCCCAAACACAAGAAGGAAGATCCTCTCACAGCGATGGACTTCTCGCTGGTCACGTTGAGGGAAATAGTTCTGATCCCCTGCTCACTCAGTCCTGCCATGGCCTCCATCACAGATATGGTCCAGTACATAGAGTGATCTACTCACAGCGATGGACTTCTCGCTGGTCACGTCGAGGGCAAGAGTTCTGATCCCCTGCTCAATCAGTCCTGCCATGGCCTCCATCCTGCGTGCTGTTGCAAACACTGTCGCACCTCTCTTGGAAAACTCGCTGCATCATGAAAAAAAATTTCAAAAGAAATATTGGATGAGAGAACATGAGACAAATTCTGAAACCCTGAAAAGTCAGTGAGAACCAAAGGCTTGCAGTGGATTGGCAGCTTTTCCTGCTGCAGCTGCTAATGCCAACCCCTACTCCTGCTATCATGGCTTACCCTTCCACTCCTATTGCTTCTACTTATGCTACTGCCGCTCCTCAAAGAACCCCTTCTGCTGCTTCTGCTGCTCCTGCCGCTGCTCCTGCTGTTGCTGCTAGTGCTTCTGTGTCTTCTTCTTCTACTACTGCTGCAACTTCTGCTGCCACCGGCGCTGCCACACTGCCGCCGTCGCCGCCGCTGCTGCTGCTGCTGCTGCTGCTGTTTCGGTCGATGTTGCTGCAGCTGCAAATTTCTAGCTGTTGCTGCTCTGCTGAAAATTCGGTCACCCTCAACTCTCTCTACCGTAGGGAGGTTGCACACGCAGTGGTGATGCAAAACACTACAGGAAAGATTAGGAGATTGAAACCTGAGGCAGCAGGCTGGAGAACAGCAGCAGTGCGAAAGTTCTGGTTGGAGAACAGAAGTTGTGCAAAAGTTCTGGTTGGAGAAAAGGGGATGTACCCTCGTGGAAGTTTTGCTCTATTTCCCGTTGAAATGCAAAACATTGCCATGTCACCATCATCGCCATGACAAACAAGGAGGTTAAGGCTTAACCGTTAAGCAATCACAGAGCGAGATAGTGGCCGACACCGTGGGCGCCATCAGATTGCCAAAGGGAAGTAGGCTGACCACTTACAGAGCGAGAGAGTAACCGATGCCTCCGACGCTGCACCCAGTGATGAGCACCACCTTGCCATCTGCGCGCAGGTGCCGCTGCCTCCCAAGCAAGTTGCCCATGCTGTTGCTGCTCCTGGTTCTCGTACGGCTGCTGCTGGTGGTGATGCTGCTGCTAGGGGTGATGCTGCTGGTGGTTATGCTGCTGCCGCTGACTCTTGGGCTGATTCTGCTGCTGCTGTCGCTGCTGTTGCTGCTGTTGCTGTTGCTGCTGCTGCTGCTGCTGCTGCTGCTGCTGCTGCTGCTGCTGCTGCTGCTGCTGCTGCTGCTGCTGCTGCTGCTGCTGCTACTGGGTGCTATTTCAGCTTCAAAGGCGTACCATCCCAGCGCAAAGGTGTCTTCTGCCTCCAGTTGGCCGTTCCGATTTCAGTTGGCAGCTGCAACTTCAGTCTGCGGCCAGCCACGGCTGAGCATCAACCAGGCGGCTGGGTGTGGCTGAACGCCACGGTAACGCTCAGCCTGGCTAGGCGACTCCGCCACACGAGGGGGAAAAGCGTGTGCGCACTGCTCGACCGTCAATTTTCCTGGAGCAAGCGAAGAAAGTGGACACCGCCGGAGACGCCGAAGACCAGGTGCTCGGGTGTAGTCTGAAGACAGCCACCGCGTGTGACAAAGAGAGCGAACGAGATTCTGCCTAGGAGGGAAACTGTTGAGTTGGGGAGATTCTCTTGGTAGGGAGGAGCGCTGCAACCTGCTGACAGCACCATCCTCGGCTTACGCAGCACCAACCCGCTGAAGCAGCAATCAAGTAGTCAACAGCCTGCCCGCAACAGCAACCTACCGCTCCTACCTAGCTTTCATGAAGTTTATAGGACAGCTGTTCCGGTGAGTTATAACTGGGAAAAGGCACATCCCCCTTCTTCATCATTACTGTGAAACAAAAAGTTGACGTGTCCCGCGTGCAGATTTTCTCCATTCTCCACTCCCCCCTCGCCCCCTTCCCTTTCTCCTTCTCATCTTAGCAATCGGGGTTTAATCATTGGTCCACAACCAACCGGAGGTCCTACTATGACCTCCGGTTGGTTGTGGACCAATGATTCAACCGTCGTAGGATGGCGCTCCATTAAAACTGGGACTACCTAGTTCCATCACAGAGAAAAGTGCGGCTAGGTGATGGCTCTTTCTGATGCTGCTGCTGCTGCTCCTCTTGCTGCTGCTGCTGCCGTCGCTGCCGTTGCTTGCTTGTGGTGCGTCTTGTACAGCTTCTTGCTGCATCTTCTTGATGCCGCCGCGTCACAGCGTAGCCGCTGCTCACATGGCGCATCGACACATCCTGGGTAGAGATCACGCGAGTTTTGCGAATACTGCTGCCTTCTCCCCGCTTTGCTCATACCTCCCCCTCCCACCCCTCGTCCCCCCATCCTTCCCAACCTGACAATGGCGACTGCCTCGCAATGAACTTTCCAGCTTTCTGCTTTGAAATGTACGTCGACAACTGAACCATGTGAAGTTTTGAAAGAGATGCAGTCAGACGACATGTGCGGTGAAAGCCAAGGAATTGGGAGATGCAAAACCAGGGACGACAGCTTTTCGGCCGCATGCTTCCGCCACTCCCTCTCTCCGTTGTGGGTGAGCTATACGACTACTAAGGGGAAGGTCTGACGCGCCTTGGCATTCTCGCCCACGATGATGGGCGCGCGCTGTGACGACAGGATGCAGCATGGGGATGAACTGCATCTCTCATCCTTTTCTTGGGCGGGTACTTTTGCCTTACCTACTGTTTCTGCAACTCATTTACACCAAACCAATAAATCACACAAAAGAATGTGATGGCCAATTTGGAAGAAGAATCTTTTCAAAGTTCAGGAAATTCAAAATTTACTTTGGTGGGCCACTTTTAATGACAAATAATCTAGATGTCCACCGCGAAAAAAGTGAGTGCTAAAGCTTCAATACCTCGCAATCACATTGTGACAAAACGCCCCGTATTGTTATGCCAAAAGAGCGTGGATGGTTAAAGGTTAGAATTTGCGAGGCAAAAAACGGTGGAGAATTTGGGACACGAGCAACTCATTAGTAGTAGTAAGTGTGCTTCGATCACAAGTGTCGAAATGATCGAACACATGTATACAAGTGTCAAGTTACAAATGAGATGTAGTAAGGGTCGTTGGGTCAATCTTTGAGAGACGTGCGTGGAGTTGCCTCACGTGTGGTCGAATTGAGAAGCTCCGCCAAGGAATTCGGGGGCTTCGAAAATTGATGAGGACTATGTGAGATGCATCTTTAGAAATCTCGTTACATCTTAATTCGTTGATAATTCAACCAAAATTCTGCGAAAATTCTGTCCTTGATTCTCAAAAGTGGTCGAAGTTATCAAAAAGTGCAACAAGGTTTGTCAAAGGGCAATGGCGATTGACCGAATTGCCCTTGACCGTCCAAGTGGAAATTGACATATCGTCATGTAGTGGGATTTTTGTGAAAAGCACACTCGGAAAGATAAGGAACTCCTGTACATCTAGAACGGAACACTTCCTTGCCACTCCCCTTTTAGTCGCGACGGCACGCGTACGAATGTGGCCCTGTGACAGCAGTAGTATACGTCGATTAGGTAATCGGCGTCGCTATGGTTTTCGCAGGGTTCCCAGCTGTTATGCCGAGCGTCATAGCTATTGGTTTGTGTGGCTTCCACCGGTTACAAGCGACGCCGATGGATTACCCATGTACCCCACGTTGGTGGTATGCAGTAGAGATGAGCGTGGCCACACGACAAGACTCCAGAGTTTCCCAAGGCTTCTCCGGCACCTAGGAAAGTGCCAGCGAGACGCAGTCGATGCATTCCGGCAGCCTGGTTGACTTGTCGGGAGCTAAGAGAGTTTTCTCGGTGGGTTGAGACCCACGCACCTGGTGGACTACACAAGTGCGACGAGGGGACCTGATGGCTGTAGTAGTGTTTCCAATGTTCAAAAAGTCATTTGTGATGTCTGGACGTTGATTCCGAGTGTTTCTAGCACTACTCATATTTTCTCGGTGGTCGAGACCACCACGCACTCGGAGAGCTATTCCGGTGCCTCGCGGAGACCACCTTTGTTGATCACGTGGATTGTGCAATCTGCTCTCCCGGCTGACTCATTTGGGTTTAGCCAGGGTGCCGGCGTCCCTACATAAGCCCGCCATGTAAACTCTCCTTGTTCTTTCATATTCTACGTTCCAGACTTCGCCTAATTCTTGTCGTTTTGCTATGCACTCACACTTGTTCGTGTTTGCATGGACCTGGATGCCCTAATTCATTCTTTTTTTGTATCAGAGCATAGGGGGGCGTGTGAGCATCAGAAGCAGCAAAAGTACAGCAATGGGTGGAACACAGAAAGAACGCACCACATGGCGCTACGCCGGCAACACCGTGAGGGAGCTCAAAGTGACTGCACGTGAACACCAGAGGGGCGATGAGCAGCGCACAGCAGTAATAGCGGCTACGGTATTAGCAATAGTAGTAGCGATAGACACAACAACACTAGTAGCACCAGCTGCTGCTCTACCACGTGGCAGGAGTGGCGGTAGAGCAGCCGCACACAACAAGAGTGGCAATAGCGGTAGCACTAGCGACAGGCAGTAGCATTCGTAGCAGATGCGCCCGCGGCTGTAGCAAAAACAGCGGCAACTGTTGTGCTGTGTAGCAGTGGTAGCCACGACAACAGCAAGAACGCACAAAAGTAGTAGCAGCGGCGACGCCGGCGACAAGAAGAAGATACAGCAATAGCAACAAGCAGCAGTAGCAACAGCGGCGGCCGCATTGGCAACAGCCACCGCAGCATCAGCCGCTGTGGCGTCCACAACTATAGCGGCTGCTGCTCCCACCTGCATCCCCGAAGCCCCCCCCCCCCTCACTTGAGAGAGCCACTTGAGGGCCATGTGGGCCCCCCTCTCAGAGGGACCCATTGAGGGGCCCCTCGGAGGGGCTCGTCAGCCCTCTCGGCCCCTTCGGCCCCGTCGGCCGACCGACGGAGGGGCCGAAAGCAAGAGAGGGGCGGACCCCCCCCCCCTCCGTCGGTCTCCCTTTGGCCACCCCCTTTGCTCGCACAACGTGCGAATGATCAAGCAAGCTTGACAAGGAGGGAGGCCCAGTTGGACAAGCCAGACACCCCCAACCCCATCCCCCCTTTTCTTTGATTTTCTCACTTGCCCCCAGTTCCAAGGGGTAATTGAGAATAGGGGGACGAGATGGAAAAAAAACGTTGAGAGGCCAACAAAAACAAACAAGGGATGAGGGCAGGATGAAGAAAAAAACAAAGGAACACAAAAATGTACAGCTACTACCGTAGCAGCAACAGTAGCTTTCCTAGCACTAGTAGTACTGGCGGGTAGAGATGCAAAGACTACATAATGAGGAGCAGTTGCAATAGCGTTTGCAGTCTCGCCTTCCCAGTCGACAACAGACTCTCGTCGACGGCGACTTCCAATTCGAGCTCGCCTTCCCAGTCGACAACAGACTCTCGGTGGTAAACACCAAGCTTCTCCAGAAGCTTGGTGTTTACCACCGAGAGTGGGTGCCTTTGGCACCTATCCATCGTTGAGCATGCGAGATGAGTGCGCATTCATGGGAGCATGCGTCATGCGCGTTCGCCTGCTATTACTCTGGTGATGGACGTCATGGTTGGCGTCGATGCTGGACGCGCCCTCACGGCTGGCATCCACCTTGGCTTCGGCCTCGTCCAAGCATGCAACCTCCACAGCATGCGAATCTGCCGAAGTTGGTATATCCCCTAGCCGGACCTCTGGCGACCATATTCGCCGAGATGCACGGCCTGAGGCCGCTGGTGCAGGAGCTTTGTGACCTCATTGTTACGGAGCATGCTTCTGCTACTAGTTTCTCGACGGCCTCCTTGATCTCATTTCTTCATCTTGTCATCCTTTCTCATCCGATGGTCTCTCTCCAGCTCCACCTACTGGCATTTCCCAAGCTACCACCATCCTTCTGATCCTCCACTCTTTTGCTATCACGACGCCTACTCGAGATGATATGTCTTCATGTAGTCGCTCAAGTCATGTATGCAGCGGTATCGGTGTCAACGCTCCGCACGTTGTGTTTGCGTCAATCTTGAAAGATCTTCCACCTTCTCGACTTTTTTTGCTGTACCTGTCGAGGGGGAGTGTGGTTACCGTGCATTGCCTCTTGTGAACGCGTTGATAGGATCCGCACCCTTGTCGTGCCGTGGTTCCCCAGCATTAGCTCAGGCAAATGCAGATGATTTGGTGGCAATACATGACATGGAGTCTGATCCGGACATGGCGTTCATGGTGGAGACATGCGTGTCATTGAGCTCGACTTCCACATCCGAGCTGGATCCAGATCTTCCGCAACAGCAGGTTGCATCAGGAGGAGTACAGGCCCAGCGTCCCTAGGCGGTACCACTCACGGCTCCGACCGGTGGCCCGCCGGCGGTGCACAGTAGTCACGTATGGATCAAGATGCCTCATGTGGAATTTTGGGGGAGTTTGTGCAGCAGGCTCACACCAGCCATACGGAGGTTGTAGTGTAGGAGATTTTCGTGGATGTCGTGGTCAACATCCATGCTAGGGGAGGAACCGGACATTCTACAGCAGCAGGTTGCATGAGGAGGAGTGCATGCCCCGTGTGGTTATCTACGTATGGAAGTTGTTTGAGCATCTGATTCGTCCGCTCGGTTTGGTCGTCCGTTTGAGGGTGGAACACCGTTAAATTCTAGATCCGATTGTGGTAGCAAGTTATCAGTTTATGCCAGAAAAGGATGTTAAACTGAATGTCCCTTTTGCACGTATTGGTCCTCGGCATGCTGTGTAGTTGTACGAGGTTACTTAAACACAACGGTGTTGTTCTTTCAACGGTGATGGTGGTCATTGTCAAAATAAAGTGAGAAATTTTAGAGAGACTGTGGACTTCCACAAGGATTGGGACATGTTCCTTGGGTGTGACTGGTAATCGCGTGACGAGGCCCATGGAGATGTTGGTCCACGGTTCCGTTAGAATGGGGAGTGGATGCAGAAGTCTGGGTTGCCTCGTGCCACAAGATTTTGTTTGTTAACACGTGTCACAGGATTTGCAGAAGTTGGTCACATCGGCTTGCATCTTGTCTCACCAATAGTGCTTTGCCAGCTTCTTCAACGTCTTGTCCTCTCAAAAATATCCACCTGGGCCGGTGTGATGGCATTCCTCGAGCATCATTCGGAGCATTCGGCAGAGTTCATCATTCAAGGGAACAACCACCTTGTGAGTGAAACGTCACAGCCAATAAAGCGTGCCATACTAGAACTTTGCCTTATTATAGACCGCATGCTGGTCGTAGCCTGAATTCAACAATTACTCGAGATAAAACTATCGCTATAGCTCTAGTGTTGCTGCCTCGACCATCACATTTGGTCGGCGGCTGAGCGCGTCTACTGGGTTGATTTTGCCCGGCCGGTAACCAATATCATGGTCAAACCCGGATTCAAGAAACTCCATCCATCGGGTTTGACGTCGACTGAGGTTTGGCTGCGTCTTCAAATGCTTCAGCACATGGTGGTCGGTGCATATGATGCATCAGCAACATTCAAGATAGCACCACCATGTCATGAATCTATGAACGACCGCCATCATCTCAATGTCATGCACAGCAAATATGAGTTCCGATCCTCCTAGTTTTGGCGACATGTATGCAACCGGTTGCTCTAAATTGCCATGATCTTGTAAGAGGACCACACCGATGGCTTGATCAGAGGCGTCTGTAGCCATGACGTACTCGACCGTTGGATCGGCTAATCGTAGGGTTGGTGTTGAGTTCAGAGCATTGTGTAAAGCGGTGAATACTTCTTGTTTGCTGTCTCCCCATCACCACTTGTTTTCTTTTCAAGTGAGATCGGAGAGAGGCGTTGATGCTTAGGCGTAATCTCGTACAAAATGCCAGTAGTAACCACAGAAGCCAAGAGAAACTTGAACGTTCCGGGCGTTGGTCGGCTTCGGCCAATCGACAACTGTTGCCACTTTCTTCGAATCCATGGTTATCCATTCATTGTTGATGACCTGGCCCAAAAACTTGATCGAACAGCAACCAAAGTTGCACTTAAAGAGTTTTCTAAAAGTTTTCTCTCCTTACAAAAATTCGAGAACTTTTTGGGAATGTCCATCGCGCTCCTCAGGGGTGCGGCTGTACACCAGGATGTGGTCCATGTACACCACAACAAAATCATTGAGGTATGGACGGACGATGTTGTTCATTGCAGCCATGAATGTTGCCGGGGAATTTGTGAGTCCAAACGACATGACCGTAAACTAAAAATTTGCATAGCATGTTTGGAATGCCATCTTCTTGATGTCAGAATCTGCCATGCAAATCTGGTGAAAATCATTGCATACATCAATTTTGGTGCAACTTTGAGCCCCTCGGAGGTGGTCAAAATGTTTTTTGGCTCAAGAAAAAGGGTAGTGGTTCTTGATGGTAGTGTCTTTCAACGCCAGGTAGTCCACGCACATCCACATTTTGCCTGTTTTCTTTCTCCGAACAGTACTGGTGTGGCGTATGGTGACGTGGATGGGTTGATGAAGCCTTCACCAAGCATCTCGTCTAGCTGTTTCTTCAGCTTGGTTAGCTTGTGATCACTCATCCAATAGGCCCCTGGAACTGAGGGTTGGCTGTCTGGTTTCATTTCAATGCAATGGTCGATGTCGTGTTGAGGTGGTAGGGTTTTCACGAGTTGTCGGGAAAGACGTCCGCAAACTCTAAGTTGAGAGGTGCGAAATCCTCAGGAACTATTGTAGACTTTGTTGATGCCGATGAGGCCGATGAGGCTGATGAGTCAGCTGCTTCCACTTTCGCTTCCTCTATTGGCTCGAGATGTGTGTGCCACACATGAGCTCCTCGCCGGATGTTATGCTTGACCACGTTGAGTAGTATCGGCTGCACAGGTTGTTGCTACTTGGTCACCGCAGCTTCCTCTGTTGATTCCACCTTTGCTTCTTCTAATGTCGTCTACTACCCCACCCACAGAAGTTGTCGCTTGGCTTTCCACGTAGACATGGCCACTGTTCCAGTCAACGTGCGGATTGTGCTCATGCAGGAAATCCTCGAGGAGAATGATTTTGTGGTTACTCATTGGACATGACCTCTAAATTGTTACATTCAGCAGATCTCCCACTTGTTCTTGTATTGGTTTTTGGATTCTCCATATTTGTAATCTCTCATTGACGGATTTTCCTTCAAACACCCTTGGTTCAGTCTCCAAACCCAGTCTGCAAACCTTGCCATTGCATACAAATTGTGAGGAGCTCCTCCGTACATTAGTGCCGGTACCGTTCTGTGTCTCTTACAACCTCAGGGTTGCACTTTTAGCATTATCACTGGTTGGTCCTCCTCACACCCCTCATCAAATTATGTGATCCCATAAACCCTCTGAAATGTAGTACGCCGTTAAGATGGACAATTGTTTGGCGTAGATTGCTCCTCACAGACAAGAGTCGCGCCTTTCATTCCTCTCCTTTGTTGTTTCATGACTCATTTTTCTACGATTTCCCCCCTTTTTTGGCATGTTCCTTGCTTCAGCAGTTCTGAGACATGTCCCCAAGTTTTCCACAGTTAAGCAGGTGCGCATATCTTTCTAGTCGACGGCATCCACTTCCATCGATGTGAAGGAGTCCCCCGACTAACTTTTTTCGTTCCCATGATAATTGTGGTTAGGAGGTGACCAACTGTAGAATTCCTAGATCCGAGCGTTGTAGTCGGCGTTGTTGATATTTTTTTGTTGCTATGATCATCCATTAACTTGGTGCAGTACCACACAAAAGTGCAATATTTTGGATTTCCTCGAGATTTTGGCACTTCTCTTAATGAGCACTGCTTCTTATGCGCTTGCGTTGCAAAGAGCCTCCATCACGACGTTGAGTTGTTGGAGCAGATGGCTATTGATTCCGTTGAGTGCGGAGATATGGTTTGCTAGTTCCTCGTTGATCCACGGCTGTCGTCCGGTGCCAATTGACGTTCCTACTGCAATAGTTGTTGGTAGGGATGGTTTGTTCACCACCGTTTGATCCGTGAACGGGTTGGTCGTCAAAGCCATCGTGGTTGATCCAGCTGCCGCATAGCATGCCAGGCCAGCGTTCCCTGCCTCTTCAAGGTTCTCATGCATATGCACGTTCTCCTCCTCCATTGCCAAAGTCATCGCCGAAAACCTCTGCTGATCGTCAGTTGCGCTTTCTCGTTTCACATCATAGTTGCAAAGTCTACAAAATCTTGAAATGCAAGATGCGCCTCTGCAGCACCACTGCGCTCTAATACCAAGTGTTATGCTAAACGAAGCGTAGATGGTAAACACGTAGAAATTGTGAGGCAAAACACCGTTGAGAAATTGGGATACGTGAGAAATTCCTAATTAGCGGTAATTCCACTTTTGTGACAAGTATCAAAATGATCAAACACATATGTAACACATGTACAAGTGTCAAGTTCCAAATGAGATGTAGTCAGGGTTGTTGGGTCAATCATCGAGCGACGCGCCGCTCGATGATCAAAAGTGGTCGAATGAAGAAGCTCACCCGAGGAATCGGGGGGCTTCGAAGATCGACGGTGAAGATGCGAGTTGCATCTTTAGAAGTATCGATACATCTTGATACGTCGAGAAGTTGAGCAAAAGGTCGTGACACTTCTGTCGTTGATTCTCAAAAGTGGTCAAAGTTGACACAAAGTACAAAAAGGTTTGCCATAGGGTGAGGGCTCTTGGCCGAGTTTCCCTTTAACTCTCTGGGTGAAAATGGACGTCTCGCTGCGTGGTGGACTATTGTACAATGAAAGAAATTCCCACTCAGAAGATTAGGGACTCGTTTACGTTTGGTACGTAACACGTATGACGATCGAATGAAATTAAGACATCAATGTAGCATTTTTGGTAACAGAAACCCGTACTCAAGTCCCGTATTCCAGTCACATATAAATCATGTGAACTTTTGATTTCTTTACCACAAATGATACTCTCTCGATAAGAAGAAAGTTACTCTATAAAAATGTGAAGCATGCCCATTACTCTTTCCCACCTCTTTTATCCCGTCTTCCAGTTTCTCTCATCGTACAGGAAAGGAAAAAGAGTCGAATGACCATACATCCCTTGTTTTGGAGACTAAGCCTGATTATCCTCTACCTAGCAATAATAAACCTCATTCACCCTGTAGTGGCAGGGCCGGTCCGGCCCTCCCTCCTTGCTGAAGCGAGGGGTGGTAGCGCACCACCCCTCGCGTCAACGAAGGCTGGCCAACAGCCAGCACTTTGCTGGCCACCAACCAGCTGGCTGCCGACCGGCTGGACGGCCGACGGCCGGCTGAGTGACCGGCCGGCCACCAGCCGGCCAGCCGCCAGCCGCCGATCGCGACCTGAGCCCGATTGGCGGCTGAGGGCCCGCGACGGCCTCGAGGGCGAGACCTCGTGGCCTCGTGCCCTCGCCCCCGCTGGCCCTCCTCGTAAGAGAGCGAGAGAGGACGAGGGAGGTGGACGAGGGACGAGAGACGAGAAAGAACTGGCGTGAAAGCGCTAGCGCGTCTCACACGTGACGATTTCACACCAGAACGTCAAAACGTAAATCAAAGTTCGTTTGCGAAAAACTTTGACATAAAACAAATGAAGTAACTCGTGCGAACACACGAGTTCGAGAAAAAAAAAAACCCAGGTTTGGGTCCCAAAATGAGGGGTAGGATTAAAAATGGAAATGGGCCTCTGGAGACTCGAAGTATTCGAGTCTTTCTGCTCTAGGTCGTTGATGACGATTGCCCCTCAGTCCTGCGAAGGGGGTAAACCCCTGATTCGAACTGAGAACGCCATTCTACGAACTCCGACGATGACATCAAAGCAGGAGCTGGAGGTTCTACTCGTTACACTAGTTATCAGAGCCAGACGACCCTCACGACCAAGGTTTCGATGGAAACAGCGGCTATGTCACATATAAAATACCGCCGGCAGCTACAAGCAACAGCATAAACGCCAGAAGGGACTACGGCATCTACACTTCACAGATTGAATCGCCGTAATGTGTGTTAGAGAGCTTGAAAAGAGCTCTTCTTGGTGGAGACTCTTCCTTTCAACCTCTCCTCACTTCTAGAGGGCTCCGAGGATTTTTTTGGAATGGGATGGGGACTTTCCACCCTCAAAAACCTCAAAATCCTCCCCATTGTCAAGGCTCATTCAAAACTCCTTCACCCAAAAATTGGGACAGCACCCCTTCCCAAGCTTAGGGACTCTCACAGCCTGAGAGCACCCTAAAAAGGAGGGTGACACCTTGAAGATTTTTGGCGGCTGCCAACGCCGCCGGCTCAAGGGAGACGCCGCCCAAGAACACGAGATGTCTGAAGGAGCGTGAAGAGAAGACCAAGGAAGACAAGAAGACAACAAGAAGAAAAGAAGTAGAAGAAAGAGTGAAAGACTTGTTAAGAATTTTTAGAATTCCTCTTTGCACTCCTTGCTCTTGTTTTGTGAGCGACACTCACATCCCTTGTCATTTCCTTGTCTTGTATTTTTTTGTTTGCCTAGGTACTTGTCCTTGCCAATCGCCGTGAGTCACAGCTTAGGAGGACTAGTTTCAAAACCCACGACCTTGTGCCGATGTGACGGCCTAGGAAAATAGAAAATAAATTCATAACTGCATCACCGATCGTGAGAGAAACATCGTAGGAGGCAATTCCTCCTCGTTGTGGGATGATCCTCACAATGACCTTCACGTACTAGTTGCACGAACGACGAGATGGCAAGTGCCACACTGTCTAAGACCAACAAGGGCAAGGTGGTGACATTCTCACCACACGCCCTCGGCGGACTCTAAATTTTGGGAGCCGCCACCACGAGCACGGTTGCCAACCCAAAGGCAACCGTACCGCCTAAGGCAACCGTACCGCCTAAGGCAACCGTACCGCCTAAGGCCACCGTACCACCTAAGGCAACCGATACCAACCTCGGCGACACTGAGAAGCGTGCGTAGGCCAAAAAAGTGCTTGACGAGCACGTTGACGTGCACGTGGGTGACCACCACGCAATGTACGACGCAATGGAGGAGGATCTCCCGGAGGAGGACCCCGACAAAGAGCACAATGCCAACGATGGTGAAGGTGACGAGGATCACGACCATCGCCATCGTCGTGCAGCAAACTCGATCCGATTGCTCAAGAAGGATAAGGCGCCCGTTGCATCGCCTGAAGCTACCGACGGTAGCGAGACTGCTGAGAGTACCAAGGGCGGTGAAAGCAATCACACGGGAAGTTACCGCGAGAACAAGCCGGACGACGATGCCGTGAAGCAATTTGCGATGACCGTCGTAGGCTCGTGGAGTTTGCTGCTGAGGCGGCAGGCCAACTGAAGATCATCACCAAAGGTGGAGATGAGGCACCACTCGGAGGAATGGGGACGGACCCCCCTTCGTACGATGTGGCCGCAATGGGGCAAGACAGCGCCCACTCGAGCGTCGTTACCGACGACAGTCTCCTCGGAAAGGAGGGACTCCTTGGAGGCGTGTACACAAACCATACCCTCTTGCAGTGGGTAAGGGTGCACAGACAACATGAGGCCCTAGGGGCCATCGCCGATGCTCTGACGACATCAGAGCTCAAGTTTGTGTTTGCCAACCTGCTGGCCCACGTCGGGCAGAGCATCACGGACCTCGACTGTGATCGCCAGCTGCAGCGCCTGGCCGCCCATGAGGCAAGTCACCGATGCAACGACCTCGACAAGACATTTCACAGCGTGATCCAGGTGCGGATGCAACAGCAAGCGTAGCGTTCCGCAACTGCAGATGCCACTACCGGTGGCAGCGACGACTTGCCTACCTCGACGGCTTAGATGCCGGTCATGAATACGTCCTTCCTCCATACTGTGGAGATCTTCCGGAAGGGCGTGAAGCTGACCGACAGGCTGAATTGCATGGAGCACGTTTAACGTGTCCATAAGGCTCCACTCAGCCAGTGGGGTGACCTTGCCACGACACGGCTTGAAGATAAACTCTTCAAGTATGTGGTCACGGAGTGGAGTGCATAGCAGCCACACCCCGAGTGGCAGCCTATGCCGTGGGATCATGCGTAAGAAGTGCACCCAACGTGAGGAGGCACAGCGCACCTTCCACAAGATCAAGGACTTCAGGCAGCTGGGCAGCTTGCTCGAATCCTACTTGAGCGAGTTCATCGCACTCATGGAGAAAGCCGAAAGCTTCACCGAGTACTTCAAGTACTCGGAGTGCATGCTGTTAGAGTACTTGCGTGATGGTCTCGCCAGCGAGAAGTTGAACAACAAGACCACCACGACAGCCACTGGCCAAGCTTGGACAAGCTGGAGGGCGTTGTGCGACTACATGAGTGAAGTATATTCAGCGAACCCGAAGCACTACTCTGATGCACAGCCAAACGCGCGTGCACAACAAGGCCGCGACATGGGCATGGACACTACAGGGGCTGGTGGGTCAGATGGATAGCGAGGCGGAGTCAAGGGCAAGCAGCCTGCAAACCCTCCAACCAAGAAGGCTGGTGGACACAAGGGCCCCAACAAGCACAGCCGCGAGAATAACGAGCTGCAGGCGGCGCGTGAGCGTCGCAACGCAGCCTTCCGCGAAGGGCTCTGCCACAACTATATGAAGCCGGGCCACTTTAGGGCTCAGTGCCCTGAGGCTGCTGGTGGTGGACAAGAAGCCGCGGCGTTAGCTGCAATAGTAGCACCTCGTGGGGATAGTGTAGCAGGAGGCCATAGATAGGGCCGTGGACAGGGTCGCGGTCGCGGCAATGGGCCCGGCCGTGGTAACAGACAAGGCCGTGGGTAAGGTTTTCCCCACCCCTGAGTGACGTTAGTGGGGACCACTCAGGGGTGAAACTAGATCACAAGTGTGGGTTCATGTTTTAAGATGACGATATCAAACAATTTGAGTTTTTGACAAGTTCAAATTTCTCTGTTGTTTTATCTCCTCTTGTTGAACCGCATTCTACACTTGCTGACCGACATTGCCCACTAAATGTTGCATCTCCGGACGAGATGCATGATCATACATGCTTTGTTTCTTGGTGGCAACACCAACAACTGTACAAGAGCTGTGTGACACAGTGACTGAAGCAAACGTCCTCAAAGCAAAGAGCTCAATCACGTTTACGGTACCCTTAGTTGACGATTTCGACCAAGTCAAATTCAAAGACTGGATGGTGCTAGCCAAATTCAGACATGCCCACAAGATGTGGACTCGAGTGGGTAAATCATGGGAGTTGCGATGCCCGTTGTACATATTCCATGTTTATCACAAACTCGGCTTACCGTCATCGAGCCTGTTCACTCGGAAGAGTGGAGGCAACATGACGATGCAGTTCAAAGGACACCTAACTGGCACTCCCGTGAACGTACTTGTTGACACTTGAGAAGATGACTCTTTTGTTAGCCTTGGCCTTATTTGACAAGCTGGCCTGAAGTACGAGCCATAGAATGGCGTAGTTGTTGTCCGTGAAAACCGCATGGTACCCGTGATCGGTACTTGTAAATCAAATTTTTTTATTCAAGGGTACACACAGAGTATCACGTTGAAGGTACCCAACCTTCTTGACCCATTTGACATGGTGCTAGGCGATCCCTGGCTCCCTGCGATTAAGGCTCTAATGTGCTTTGAATCAAAGTGTTTCATCCTCTGAAAAGGATAGCGCCGCTTTATGTTGATTCCGAGTACAGAATTCTCACCGACCCGACTCAAAGTCCATGCCTGTTTGTCTGCGATGCAGGTCAAGAGACGTATTTGACAAAGTTGTTGATACTTCTTGGCTCAGCTGTAGAAAGTGGAGGACAATGTGAAGGAAGACATGCCACAAGAGATCAAATATCTATTGGCAAAGTTCTCGGATGTATTCCAAGACCCACCGGCTGGGCTTCCACCAGAAAGATACATGGGCCACACGATTCCGCTACAATCGGAGGCGACTACTCCGATCAGACCCATGTATCGCCTTAGTCTAGCACAAAGGCGAGAGGCCGAACGCCAAATCAAAGAGTACCTTGCAAAAGGGTGGATCGAGCCCAGTAGCTCACCGTACGATAGACCGATCTTTTGTGTGAAAAAAAAGGACGGGGGTTTACGCATGTGCATGGATTATCGGGAGTTGAACAAGCTGACTGTGAAAAATTGATTCCCCTTACCGTGGATTGAGGACCTTTTGACCAACTCCAAGGCGCAAAATTCTTTTTGTCCTTGGATTTGTCTCAAGGGTACCATCAAATCCGCATCACGGAAGATGATGTGCCCAAAACCACGTTTCAAACGCACATGGGACACTATCAGCTCCGAGTGTTATGCTTTGGGCTTACAAATGCCTCGACAACCTTCGAAGGAGAAATCAATTGAACATTCGCCAAGCAACTCGGACAGTTTGTCTTGGTTTACCTGGACGACATCCTGGTTTTCTCCAATTCAATGGAAGAGCACATAGAGCATCCCCGCGAAGTTCTCGCAACCTTCGGGAACAGAAGTTCTATGCGAAAGTGAGCAAGTGCAAGTTTACACAAGATGAGCTAGAATACCTTAGAGACATCGTCAGCAAGGACGGCATCTGTGTCGACCCTCGAAAGGTCCAAGCCGTTGTGGACTGGCCATGCACCGAAAATGTTGGGCATATTCGATCTTTCCTCGGCCTTGCGAACTACTTTCAACGGTTTATGCAAGGGCATTCAAACCTGGTAGCACCACTAACCAGGCTCACGCGAAAAGATGTGCGTTGGGAATGGACATCTGATTGCACGAACGCTTTTCTCAAAGTCAAATAGCTTCTATCCACAGCGCCCGTCCTAGTTCTTCTGGATCCATTGCAACCGTGGGAGGTTTGATGTGATGTGTCGCTAGTAGGAATCGGAGCCGTCCTCATGAAGAACGGTCACCCAGTTGCGTATGAGAGCCGGAAGCTCATCCCCATGGAAATGCGGTACACGACTGGAGATCAAGAGCTCCTTGTGGTACTACACGCTTTTGAGATGTGGCGTTGCTACCTCGAGGGTACTGAAGGGGGTGTGACGGTCGTGACCGGCCATAATCCATTGGTGTTTCTTCCAAACGTAACTGAACCTGTCAAGACCGCAAGCGCGTTAGAGTGAATACTTGAGCCAATTCTCGTTCACATGGGAATACCGACCTGAACGCATCAATGTGGCCGATCCACTAAGCCTACAGCCTGTGGAAAGAAAGGCAACCATCGAGATCGGTGGATGTTTTATGGCCATTGGGACAACAACCGTGCAAACACCAGAACCCCGTGCACCTATGTGGCAACCACCTCGAGAGATTGTCCACAACAATGGTTTTGTAAACAGGATTAAGATGGGATATTGCGTGGATTCTTGGTTTCAGGACTCACAAAATCTGGACAGGTACGGATTGGTGCAGGCCGCAAGAATCTTCCGGTACGGAGAACGAGTTCTTGTGCCAAACTCGGGAGACCTTCGAGCAAAGATTATCTCCCAGTTCCACGACCCGCCGACCGCAGGTCATGTGGGACCTCAAAAAACTAGACAGACACTCTCGGACCACTATTGGTGGCCAGGATGGAGTGTCAATGTCTGTAAGTATAGTATGACATGCGATCCATGTCTTCGGAATAAGGCTAGTAACAAAAAGCTTGCTAGACTCCTCCAACAGCTTCCCATTCCTGGGACTCCATGGGAGTGCGTCAGCATGGACTTCATTAGTAGTCTTACGGACACGGCCCGTGGCCACAATGCAATACTAGTGGTTGTGGATCTTCTGACAAAGATGACACACTTCATTCCTACAAACACTGACGTGAACGTAGAAAAGACCGCTCGTCTCTTCTTTGGTTTACGTAAAGTACCGCGGCTTACCATTGCGCATTATCTCCAATCCATATCGAATATTTGCTCGTAAGTTGTGGCAAAAGATGCACGAGTACTTCGGAAGTACGTTGCAAATGTTGACAGCGTTTCACCCTCAAACTGACGGACAAACAGAGCGCATGAACCACACTCTGGAACAAATGCTCTGCATGTACGTGGATCCTGCCATGAGTGACTCAGACGAATTTCTAGCACCGGCAAGGTTTGAGGTGAATAACTCGGTGAACAAGTCTACACATTTCACATCGTTTGTGTTGAACAATGGCCGGCATCCACTGGTGCCCTCTTCATTGGTGAAGAGTGGGAGTACAGGAGGACAGGTTCCTTCTGCTCAAGCCTTTGCCGAGCGCATAGACTTCTTGTTACAGGAGGCAAAAGGTCACCTTCAAGCTACTCGGCAACGAGAAAAGGCATATGCCGACAAAAGTCGGCGTGAGGTCTTGTTTGACATCGGTGACAAAGTGCTGCTTAGCAGTAAGAATCTTTGGCTGAAGTTGCCAAGGGCACGAAAACTTCTACCGAAGTGGATTGGGTCATTTCCCATCGTTGCACGCATCGGGCCGGTGGCATACCGATTGCTGCTTCCACCGAGTACGAAGATACTCGACGTGTTTCATGTCAGTCTGTTGGCTCCATACACTACAGAGGGAGCCATTCAGCCACCACCGACAATACTTACTGCCGACGGTTAATACGAGGTCCTTTGCCTACTCCAGCACCGAGAGCGTACTCTCCGGTCGGGGGTTGTTAGGGAATACCTTGTTCATTGGGTCGGGTGTGGACCTGAACACAACTCATGGGAGCCTGAATCTCGGTTACCCACAGCGGTGGTCAACGAGTATTGGAGCAAGCTTGCAGCTCGCACAGATCGACGCGTGTCAGGGGGGCACCACCTAAACGCGGAAAATGTGAACATCATTCTTGCAGGGTGGCATTCATGGACTACAACCATAGGAGGTTGGGGACGCCCAACATGGTCGTCGCGCGGACGCTCCAGCCTAAAGGGGGGAGGCCGCTAGCCTTGCTGACCTACAAGCTACAACTTATGTCCAAGACCATGCTAGTGTTCATGTCTAGCTGGTGATTGAAATTGTTCATTTTCTTTCACAATGTTGATGACTCAGTAACTGACAATCCTGCTTGTTCATGAACCAAGACGGTTCATAACAAGTGGGGAGGAATGTAGCGGGAGGGCCGGTTTGGCCCTCCCTCCTCGCTGAAGCGAGGGGTGGTAGCGCACCACCCCTTGTGTCAGCGAAGGCTGGCCGACGACCAGCACTTTGCTGGCCGCCAGCCAGCTGGCTGCCGGCCGGCTGGATGGCCGACGCCCATTCGAGTGACCGGCAGGCCACCAGCCGGCCAGCCGCCAGCCGCCGATCGTCGCCTGAGCCCGATCGGCAGCTGAGGGCCTGCAAGGGCCTTGAGGGCGAGGCCTCATGGCCTTGTGCCCTCGCCTTCACTCGCCCTCCTTGCAAGTGAGTGAGCGAGGACGAGGAAGGTGGACGAGGGACGAGAGACAAGAAAGAACTGGCGTGAAATCGCTAGCATGTCTTGCATGCGACGATTTTGCACCAGGACATCACAACATACATCGAAGCTTGTTTGTGATAAACTTCGACATAAAGAAAACAAAATAACTCATGCAGACACAAGAGTACGAGGTAAAAACCCCCGGTTTGGATCCCAAAACCAGGGGTAGGGTTAAGAACATAAATGGGCCTCCAGAGACTCGAAATATTTGAGTCTCCCTGCTCTGGGTCGTTGATGACGATTGCCCCTCAGTCCTGCGAAGGGGGTAAACCTTGACGCGAACTGAGAACGCTACTATGAGAACTCCGATGAAGACTTCAGAGCAGGAGCTAGAAGTTCGACCCGTTACACGCCCCTACCACGGATAATAAGCCTGATTCCCCCCTTCCTCGCAACGATAAGCCTGATTTTCCCGTTCCATGCAAACGCAAGTTTGAGGCATAAAAAATCAACAATGTACCCCTCTCGTTCATCAAAAGACAGCATGTCAACATCACATGGATACGGCCTCAACATGCTGACGTCACTTTTTTTACCCAATAATCACAGAATCATTTAATCAAGTGTTTGTGATTTTTCATCAGTGGTTTACGAGGAGTTTGCATGGGGACTCCCCATGCGTTGAAAGGGAACCTACTGGGACCCGTTACTGCGAGGCCTAGCATGTGCTCATGAAAAAATGAAATTCTAAAGCCCCTTGTATAATTATGGGGTGGGTTTGTGTATGGTTTGTATGTCAAAAATGGGTAGAAATTTTAAAAAAAATCAAAAGAATAACAAATCGGGACTTTGTAAATCCCCATTGTTGAAGCGCATGGAAAACTGGCCAACTGGAGTCAGCCAGAAGCACCAGCGCTATAGGAACCACCCCTCTCCTCCGCCCACACAGCCCCACTTTCCTCTCATTTCATCGCAGCCCTCAATTGTGAATGCCTCGATCGGCAAGAGGGTGGATGGACTGGTGGGCTGCAAGAGGGATGGGTTGGTGACGGTTCATGAAGTGCCGGCTGGCATTTTCCTCTTAGGAATCCCCACTCCCCCCACCCTTAAATTATATCGCGGCCCTCCTTCATGACGGCCACGATGGAGGATTACGATATAGCACTGCATGCCCCATTTCATCATGGTCAAGTAGCAACATGCATCCCTCTTCGAGCATGGTCAAAACGAGTCGGCGAATGGGGATTTTTGTTGCCGAATAGGGACAGATGGGGCTTATTCTTGGAGTCGGGGGCATATGCGGCTTATTGTTGTGTGGTAGGGGCAGATGGGGCTTCTTGTTCTCAGGTCGGGATGTATGAGTGTCGCAAGTGAAAAAACATGGGGTAATGTGTAGTTTCACCAAAGAGAAAAGGAATACGGAATAGGAGCCGATGTTCAAGTTTTTCTCAGATGATGTTTAGCACAATGATACAGTTTGAGAGGAAGAGATCAAGAAAGAAAAGACAGGTTGTCAATCGGACAAGGTCCAGCAGACAACCCATTAGTCCTCGTCATTCTATTCTGACAATGACTAGCCAAAGGGGGAGTCGACGAGCTAGGAGGTTGTAGCGAGCCAGCTTGTCGGTCTCCTACCCTCTAGTTGTTATTGCAGTTATTGAGGCCGTTCATGTTAGTATCAAGCAGCAATCACTTCGGTACAAAGATCCTTTTCGATAACAAACATTTATGTAGTATCGCAATACTCACGCAATAGTCACATGTGAGTATTGTCCATAGTCACGGAATGAAAGGATTGCATGGAACTACCTCCAAATTCTGTTTTTCTTGAAAGAATTAAATGATACCATGGAAGGAAAAAAGAAGAAAGGTGCGTCCTTCAAAGCTATCATCAATAGAAATACGTTAGAGTTGCCAAAAAATGCAAAGCATCCTCTTTGTCGAAAAATATGATGACAATGAAACCTGTTTTACTCATTAACATTATGAACAAGCAAAATGGTCCTTCCAAGGGCCGGTAGACTGTTTGTTCAGCCAACAAGAAAAATATCCCTTTGAATATCCAGTAGGCCCTTTGAATCTCCCTTTTTCTCAATTGCCTTACAAACGAGCAATCCTCTGACGTCGGTCTGGACATCAGACTGGACGTCCAATCGGAGGACTACACGACGTCTAGTGGAAGTTATCCTCTAACAAGACGTCGCCCTCATGGCCATTCAAAAAAGACATTTTCAAAGGGAAGATGTCCAATTTTTGGCATAGTTTTCTTACATTCAATGATTTCAAAAGGAGACTTTAAAGATAAAATCTATTGACTTCAATAAGAACTCGTCCGGCCAACCGGCAATGTATGTGGAGGGCAAGCTTGGCCCTCCACCTCTCGACAGCAAGCGGGTGTCTCACGGCCATCCCCCACCATTGCGAGGGTTGGCCCATGGCCAGCCACCCGCTTGCTAACAGCCGGCAGGCGGCCGGCCGGCTGGCTGACCGGAGGCTGGTCAAGTGACTTGCCAGCCACCCGTCGACGAGCCACCAGCCACCGATCGAGTTAGTGGCTCGATCAGCGGCCAGGAGGCGGCAAGGCCTGAAGGGTCGAGGCTTGTGGCTCAGCTCCCTTGCCCTTGCTTGTCCTCCATCCTCGCAAGAGCAAGCAAGGGTGAGGGTTAAAGTGAGAGTGACAATGAGGTACGCACAAGAGGAGTTCGCGATAAATCGCCAGTCATGCCTTACACACGACGCTTTCATGCCAACGCGTAAGAAACAAAACTCAAGTTTGTTTACGTCAAAGTGAATTTAAAATTTGAAAAACTTGTGTGAACTTACGAGTTTGGGGTAATACCCCCCTGGCTTTGGACGTAGAACGTGGGAGCAAGATAAGAACAGAAATGGGCCTCCGAAGACTTGAAACATTCAAGTCTCTCCGCATGGGTCGTTGATGACGATTATCCTTAAAGTGATGCAGGGGTGAAAACCCCTCAAGCCAGCTGTGGATGACACTCTGCAAATTCCAACGACAACCTTCGTGCAGGAGTTGGAGGCACAACCCGTTACTGTGGTATCAGAGAAGGACAATCTTTGTGACTGAGTGTGCGACGATTCCGGCGGCTATGAGAGATATAGAACGAAACAAGCAGCTGTAGTAGTAGAAAGAAATGCCTCAAGGGGGGTAAGACACTTAGGCTTATCTGTTTTAAGTGCAAAAGAATGTGTTAGAA
This sequence comes from Penium margaritaceum, assembly GCA_023375785.1. Lineage (NCBI taxonomy): Eukaryota > Viridiplantae > Streptophyta > Zygnematophyceae > Desmidiales > Peniaceae > Penium > Penium margaritaceum. Next base: position 24,668 of record SZWC01014022.1, read on the forward strand.
AGCTCTTGGGGAGCACTTCTCCATCCTCCCTACTCCTCTATGAAATCCCTTCACTCTGAAGGACTAGGTGGATTTTTGTCGGACGGGGTTGGGAGTGTCCATCTGGAAAACTACCAATTCTCCTCCATTGTCAAGGCTCCTTCTTCCCTCCTTCAACCAATATTTTAGGGAGTACCTTCCCTAAGACTAGGAACCCTAATGACCGGAGGATTAAAAGGAGAAGGAAGGCAGTACTTTGAGAATATTTGGAGGCCTCCACATTGCCGTGGGGTACAAGGGATACTTCTCCAAGGAGGCACAAGACACCTCAAGAGAACTCAAGAGGAGGCTAAAGAAGACTACAAGACCAAGAATAATGCAACAGGAGTGAGGGAGGAGCCTATGAGGGTACAAAATATTTGTTAGAGTTGATCCCCCTCCCTTCCTCCTCTACTTTGTGAGCAGTGCTCAGTATCTTGAAGTCTCTTACTTTGTCCTTCCTTTGTTTTTCTAGGCGTTTTAGCTTACATGGTGTCGTGAGTCACGACACAAGATGTTGGCTAGAATCCATGTGATCGTACCGACCATGGCGGTGTAGAAAGATAATGGTTTTCTACTGCATGATTGTGCTGACTGTGGTGGCCTAGAAAGATAGAAACAATTTTGTTATTGCCTCACCAACCGTGAGAGCAAGGTGACTTCAGAAGGTAACACCTCCTTGAGGTTGTGGGGTGATCTTCACAATGGTTTTCATACTCTAGTTGCACGTGCGATGGAATGGCAACTGCTGGACTGTCCAAGTCCAACGTGGGTAAGGTGGTGACGGCCTCACCACATGCCCTTGGCGGACTCCAGGTTTCAAGAGCCACCTCTATAAGCACAATTACAAAAGCAAGAGCAACCATACTACCAAAGGAAATGGACACCATGGTTGGTAACACCGAGAAGCGTGCGGCAGTCGAAATGACGCTCAATGAGTACTTCAACGTATACATGGGCCATCGTCATGCCACGAATGATGCGCTCGAGGAGGACTACCCAAACATGGACTCCTACGAAGAGCTCGACGCCAACGATGGCAAAGGTGAATATCGCCATTGTTGTGCGGTGAACTTGAGTCGTCGCTCAAGAGCAAGGTGCCTACTGAGTCGCAAGAAGCTGTCAAGAGCTATGAGGCTGGTGACAGTAGCAAAGGTGCTAAATACACTCACGTGAAAAGTTCTTGCGAGGACGAATTGGAAGATGTCACAGACAGGAAATTTTGTGTTGATTATCAGAGGCTTATTGAGTTAGGACTCCTTGGTGGTGTGTACGTAAAACGTACCCTCCTACAGTGGGTAAAGGCGCATAGATAGTGCGAGGCCAATGAGGCTATCGCCGATGCTGTAACAACATCAGAGTTGAAGTTCATGTTCATAAACCTACTTGCCCATGTCTGACAGAGTATCGCAGAGCTTGACCATGATCTGTAGCTGTAGCATTTGGCCGCTCATGAGGCAACCCGCTGGTGCAATGATCATGACAAGGCGTTGCAGAGTGTGACCTAGGTGCAAATGCGGCATCAATCATAGTGGATTGTAGGTGCTAATACCACCGCTAGTGGCAGCAATGATTCGCCTACTCAACAACATTAAAATCAATCATGAACACATCCAACCTACATAGCATGCAGATTTTTCATAAGAGCACGAAGATGACCGATTGGCTGAATTGCATGGAACGTGTTCTGCGTGTCGACAAGGCTGCACTTGGTCAGTGGAACAACCTTTCCACGATGCGGTTTGAAGACAAGCTCTTCAATTACGTGGTCAAGGAGTGGGGTGCACAGAAGCCTCACCTCAAGTGTCAGCCCATGTCATAGGATGCCTTTTGCATTATCATGCGCAAGAAGTGTACCCAATGTGAGGAGGCGTAGTGCACCCTCCACAAGATCAAGGACTTCAAGAAGTTGGCTAACTCGCTCAAGGCCTACATGAGAGAGTGCATCGCAGTCGTGGAGGAAGCCAGAACCTTCACCAAGGGTGATGGGATTGAGACCTTCAAGTATCCAGAGTGCTTGTTGTCGGAGTACTTGTGTGATGGTCTTTCCAGCAAGAAGCTGAAGGACAAGACCACCACGACAGCAACCTGTGAGGCTTGGACAAGATGGAGGGTACTGCATGACTACATGAGAAAAGTGTATTTTGCAAACCTGAAGCACTACACGTATATACAACCAATTACGCATGCACAGCATGGCCGCAACATGCACATGCACGCTGCAAGTGGTGGGGGGTCAGCCGAGTAACAGCGTGGGGTCAAGGGCATGCAGCCCGCAAACCCTTCTGTTAAGAAGGCTGATGGGCAGAAGGCCCCCAACCACAAGCGTAGCCGCGACAACGACCAACTAGAGGCGGCGCGTGAGAGGTGTAACACAGCCTTCCGAGATGGACTCTGCCACAATTGCATACAACATGCCACTTTAAGTCTCAATACCTTGAGGTTGCTAGTGGTGGGCAACAGGTTGCGGTGTTGGCTACAACTACGGCACATCATTGGGATGGTGCAGCAGGAGGCCATGGACAGGTGCTGGACAAGGCCGCGGCTGGGCCAATGGACCTGGCCGTGGAAACGGACATGGTCATGATGCGGGATTTTTCCACCCTTGAGTTATGCTGGTGGGAACCACTAAGGGGTAAAAATGGATCACGAGTGTAGGTTTGTGTTTTCAAATGAGGATGTTCTACAATTTTACTTCTTGACAAGGTAAAACTTCTCTGTTGTTTTCTTCCCTCTTGTTGAACCTCATTCTACAATTTCTGACCGACAGTGCATACTTGACCTTGCATCTCAGGACGAGATGCATGATCGAACATGCTCAGTAGTGGCGACATCAATCAATGTGCAAGAGTTGAGTGACATAGTGATTGAAGTAAATACCCTCAAAGCAATGAGTTTAACAACATTCTTGGTACGATTGATCCATAAATTTTGCCCAATCAAATGTAAAGACTTGAAGGAACTAGCCAAATTCACATGTGCCCACATGGTGTGGGCTTGAGTGGGTGAATCATGGGATTTACGATGCCCATCCTATAGATTCCATGTTTAACCAAAACTCGACTTGTTTTTTTTTAGCCTTTTCACCTATAAGAGTGGATGAAACATGACGATGTAGTTCAAAGGACACCTAGTTGGTGCTTCCATGGACGTATTGGCAGACACTGAAGCAAATGACTCCTTTTTTAGCCTTAGCTTTACCCGACAAGTGGGCCTAGAGTACAAGCCATCACATGGCACATGTCTCTTTGGTGACAATCGTATGCTACCCATCATCGGTACCTGTAAAACAAAGAAGTACATTCAAGGGTAAACACATGGTGTTGAGTTGAAGATACTTAACCTTCTTGACCCGCTCTACATGGTTCTAGGCAATCCTTTGCTCCATAAGAAAAAATCTTTGGTCTGCTTTGAATTTAAGTGCTTGATCATTTCGGAGGGATAGCATTGTTTTATGTTGATTCTAAATACAAAACTGCCACTAACCAGACTAAAATTCCACGCCAGCTTGTCTGCAATTCATGTCAAGAGACTTGTTTGACAAGGTTTTTGATAATTCTTGGCTCACATGAAGAAAGTGTAGGAATACGTGAAGGAAGACGCGCTAAAATTGATCAAATATATATTGGCAGAGTTCTCGGATGCTTTCCCATAGCCACCAACTTGGCTTCCACAAGAATGGCACATGGGTCACAAGATTCTGCTACAGCCAAAGGTAACTCCTTCGTTTAGACAGATGTATCACCTTAGTCTAGTAGAAAGGCGAGATGTCAAACGCAAAATAAAAAAGACCAAACAAAAATGTGGATTGAGACAAGTAGCTCGCCATACGGTACACCGATCCTTTTTTTGAACAAAAGGGCCGTGGTTTACACATGTACATGGACTACCGTGCATTTAAAAAGCTGACAGTCAAAAACCAATTACCCTTAACGTGGATTGAGGACCTCTTTTGACCAAATTCACGCGGCAATAATCTTCTCTTCCTTGGATTCGTCTCAATGGAACCATCGAATCCGCATCACGGAAGATGATGTGTCCAAAATAGCATTTTGAATACACATGAAACACTATCAATTTTGGGTTTTGTGCTTGAGGCATGTGTTTCTCTGGAAACTTTCCTAGGAGAAATGAACCAAACATTTGCCAAGCAACTCGGTTAGTTTTTCTTGGTTTTTTTATATGACATCTTGGTTTGTTCCAAATTGATGGAAGAGTACATAGAACATATACGTGAAGTGCTCACGATCGTTTGGGAACAGATGTTTCGTGGAAAAGTGAGCAAGTTCAAGTTTGCATAAGATGAGCACAAACACATAGCCAGCAAGATTGGTATCCATGTCGACCCACAAAAAGGTCCAAGCTGTGGTGGATTGGTTGCGTTGAGAAATTTTTAGGTGCATTCAATCTTTCCTCCGCCTCGCAAGTTATGTCCGACGGTTTATGCAAGGATGTTTGACCCTCGTAGCGCCACAGCCTTGGAAACAAGGCTCACGCAAGAATACGTGCATTGAAAATGGACATCCGACTACGAGAACTCTTTTTCTCAAAGTCTAAGAAAAAGAGTTCTCGCAGTCGGATGTCCATTAGCTTTTTCACATCAATTGCAGCTGTGGGATGTGCGATGTGATGTGACCGTAGTAGGACTCAGAGTAGTCCTCATGTAGAATGGTCATTTAGATATGTATGAGAGCTAAAAGCTCGTCCCTGCAGACATTCAGTACACGACTAGAGATCAACAGCTCCTTGTAGTTGCACACGCTTTCAAGATGTGGCATTGCTACCTCCAGGGCGCCAAGGGGAGTGTGATGGTCCTGACCAGTCACAACCCATGGCTGTTTCACAAACATAACTAAACCTGTTACAATGACAGGCGCATTGGAGCAAATTCGTGTGCAGATTCTTGTTCACATGGAAACATTAGCTAGGATGCATCAACGTGGCCATTCCACTAAGCTGACCGCCCATGAAAAATAAAGCAAAAATCACCAAGGTCAATGGGTGTTTTATGGCCATTGTGACAGCTACAATGCAAATGCCAGACCTCCCTAAACCTGTCCGACAACCACCTCGAGAGACTATCCACTACAACAGCTTTGTAGACAAGTTCTAGGTGGGATGCACTATGGAATCTTGGTTCCAACACTCTCAGAACCTGTACAAGTATAGATTGGTGGAGGCCCTATGAATCTACTAGCACAGACAACAAGTTATTGTCTTGGACTTGGGAGATCTTCAAGCGAAGATTATCTCTCAGTTCCACGACCCTTCCGGTCATAGGTCATGTGGGACTTGGGAAGACAGGAGAGGTTTTCTTAAGCCACTAGTGGTGGCCACAATGGAGTTTTGTTGTTCATGAGCATTGTATCTCATGAGACCCATATCTTCGAAACAAGGCTAGTAGCAAAAAGCCCGATGGACTCCTCCAACAGCTCCCTACTCTTGGGAATCCATGGTAGTGTGCCAAAATGAGCTTTATGACTAGTCTTCCATGTATGGCCCATAGCCACAATGTAACACTACTGGTTGTGGATCTTCTTACAAAATGACACAATTCATTCCTAAGTCCACTGGTGTGAATTCAGAGGAGATTGCTCGTATCTTCTTTAAGGGTTTCGTTAATTACCATGGCTTGTCATGGTCATTACCTCTAATCAATATGTAACATTTGCTTGTACGTTTTGGCAAATGATGCACAAGTAGTTTGGCAACTAGTCACAAATTTTGATAGTGTTTCACTCTGAAAACGACGGACAAGGAGAGCGTATGAATTGCACTGTGGAGTATGTTCTCCACGTGTATATGGACCCTACCATAAAGAACCGGGAAAATTTCCTAGCACCGGTAGATTCTACGGTGAACAACTCGGTGAACGAGTCCACGAATTTCACACCATTTGTCTTAAATAGATGTCAACATCTAGTGGTTTCCTCTTTACAGGTAAAGAGGAGGAGTCCTTTTGTTCAAGCATTCGTTGAGCGCATAAACTCCTTGTTACATGATATCAAGGGTCACCTTCCAGCTGCTTTGTGATGACAAAAGGCATATACTAACAATATTCGTCGTGCGGTCTTGTTTGACATCGCCGACAAAGTGCTACTTACTTGTAATTTTTGGGTGAAGTCACCAGGCGCGCGAAATCTTCTACAGAAGTGAATTTGGCCGTTTTCCATCATTAGAAACATTAGGCCAATGTTGTAACAAATGTTGCTTTGGTCGAGTATGAAGATGCATGATGTGTTTCATATGAGCTTGCTGGCTAGATGCACAGGAGAGGAAACTGTTCAGCCACCACCGGCAGTCTTTGTTGCTGACGGCCAATAAAAGCTCCCTTGCCTACTTTTGCAGTAAGAGTGTTCACTCCGGTAATGCGTTGTTAGGAAATACTCTGTTCTTTGGGTCGGTTTTGGACCTGGACATAACTAATGGGAGCTAGAATCTTGGTTGCCCGTAGGGGTAGTCAACGAGCATTGGAGCAAGCTAGTACCTTGCATAGATTGACATGCAGAAAAGAGCACCACCAACGTGGCAACAGTGAAAAACTTGTCCAATGGGTTGCATTCATGGATAGCAACCACAGAAGGTTAAGGGCGCCCAATATGGTTGTCGCGCGGACGCGCTAGGCTGAAGGGAGGACGTCGCTAGCCATGTTGTCTGACAAGATAGAGCCTAGGTTCAAGTGCTATGCACGGGTTCATGTTTAGCTAGTGATTAAAATTACAAGCTTTCTTTCACAATGTTGAAGACTCACTATCTCGCACTCTCACTTGTTTGTCATGAACCGGGACATTTCATACTAAGTGGGGAGGAATGTAGCAGGAGCGCCGGTTCAGCCCGCCTACCTCATGATAATGAATGGGTGGCTTGCAGCCACCCATTACTGTTGCAACCGTTGGCCAATGGCCAGCTACCCGCTGGCTACCGGCGGCCTGCCAGTTGGTTGGTCGACAGCCGGTCAAGTGACCGGCTCGCCACCTGCCGGCGAGCCACCAGCCCTCGATTGAGCTATTGGCTGGATCAACGACCAGGAGGTCGCGAGGCCTCGAGGGTCAAGGCATGTAGCTTTGTGACCTTGCCCTTGCTCGCCCTCCTTGTTGGCGACATCAAGCAAGGATGAGGCATAACGCAAGAGCAAGAGCACAGTGCACACGAGCAAGGTCGGCGTGAAATCGTTGATCGTGTCTGGTACACAATGATTTTGTGCCAATGCGTCAAAAATAAAACTCGAGTTTGTTGAGGTCAAAGTGCAAGTTGCAAAACCGGAAAATTCGTGCCAAATCACAAGTTCGTAGTAACATGCTCCTCGTTTCGGACCAAGAATGACGTGTCAAGGTAAAAATAAAAGTAAGCCTCCAGATATTTGAGTATATTCAAGTCTCCTGTACTGGTCATTGAGGATAACTACTACCGGGGGAGATGAGCGAGGAAATAATGGCATTGCAACTGTGATCAAAATCTCAATGCCATGGGCTCTGATTTGTAGCAGTGGCAAACCTACATGGAAGTGGCCTTCCTTGTGGAAGGAGTTTGCGGAGTTGGTCATGAAGCGCTTCATAGTGGATGACATGAGGAAGAATACACATACTAAGCTGTGTCAGATTTGCCAAATTGACGGTGTCACGAACTACAACTGCAAGTTTTGTGATATTGTTTTCAACTGTGGCCGTGACTCACATGAAGAGTGCTCCAACTAAAAACAATGGCCTCAAGAAAAATACTTGCAATCTGATAGTGATGCATGACCTGAACAATGGCCTACTTGAGATGATTGCAGTAGCAAGGAAGTAAGAATCGCGTGTTGCATCATGCTACCAGCCACAATTTTTCCGGTGGTGCTTACAACAAGAGGGCTGATAGTGACAACAAGCCCATGGGGATTGAATCATTACAACAACACAAGTGCTAAAACTGTGGCAAGCTTGGTCACGTTGCGCATGATTGCTATAATCCAAAGGAAGGGTGAAGGCAGGGATATGCAGAAAGGGAAGGGAAAACAAGCCAAGAAGGAAGAAGAGAAAGTAACGAAGGAGTCAGAAAATGAGGAGAGTCGGATGTAGATGGATGTACTCCTGGCTCCTCTCAGCCCACGCCACCTTTTCACCACCCATCCAAATACCTTACGGTAATTGAGGGTGTTTCCGATGTCAAGGCATGGGCTTCAGGAAATGAGGAGGAGTATCCCACACTTCTCTTATAACTGTAACTGAAAGGCAAGGGGAAGGTGGGGAGTCTATTGGATTGTGGCTTGAGGCATAGTTTTATGAGCATGGATTATTCTCAAAAGTGGGGCCTTGTACCCATGAGCAAGAACCGGACCACTAACCAAGTGGACGACATGACTGAAGTGGGATACGTGGCCTGTCCCCTCTCCATTTACGTGGGGAAGATTTGCATAAAAATCACATACCGGGTGTGTCTGATGAAGGATTATGGTGTGATCCTTGGTTGTTACTTCCTCTATAAGTACAACTCCACCATCAATTTGGAGGTGCAAACTGTCTCAGTCAAGCTCGGAGACAAGGTGTATCTCCTGACTGTATGGTTTGAGAAAGAGGCCATGGAGGAGGAAACCTACATGAAGGAAGCGTCATAGCAGTTGATGTCTCGCAAGGTGGAACCGGTGCCTTTTATGTTAAGCTTGGTGCAGCTTAAGCGCACAATGTAAAAAAAGGGAGCGGATGTTTTAGCATTCGTGCGAGACGTGGAGGAAGATTTTGCTAAAACAGAGGGCGTGGTGGCTACTGTGGTGGATGGGATGACTCTTGAGCAGCCAGGACCCAAGGGATTTTTGTTCCAGTATGCAAGGGGTTTCAAAAAGTGTGTGCGGAGTTTGAGCACGAGTTCCTTCATACCCTTCTGGTTGTTTTGCAATCGAAGTGGGACGTAGACCATTGCATCTATCAAGAATTTGGAGCATGTCCACCTGTTCGCCCAATGTACCTCACGAGTGACGTGGAGCTGTAGGTTCTCACAAAACAGCTAACCAAGATGAAGAAGGTGCGTGTCATCCAACCATCCTTGTCTCCTTATGCTGCACCCGTCCTGTTTTTGCACAAAACGATAGGGGAGGTGCGAGTTCCTGCTCCACTTCCATGTGGATTGGATTGCATCGCATTGGTCCACCAATCCAATGATGACCCTCTCAACACGGTCATGGGATAGTTGCGGTGCACCTTGTACTTCAAGGCATCCATGCTGATGGCATTGAAGTACAACTCCAATCTAAGTATTTGAGCGTGCAAAACTTGCCCATCCTTCTTTGACGAGTCAAATAGCTCTGACTTGGATGGACTCAGGATGTCCATCACAACTTCAGGTGTGATAGCAACTGGAACTCGTGTTGTCACTGGACGCCTCGTGATTTCTAGGTTGAGTTACATGTTTTTCTCTACAACGGGTCCATCTTCACGTGCATTTTGACGAGTAACATTTGCATCTCCACGGATGCTCTTACTTTGTCTTGCAGGTAAAACGTCGTGGCCATTGGGAAGGTGTCGAATGATAACATCTTTGCATCTGCTGCAACTTAATCCTCAATGGTCCTCTGATTATGGCCTTGTCACCATGGAAGTGTGTGGCTGGTCTTAAAAAGGGTCTGCTGAAGAGATGAGATGTGTGCTGGTCTATGCTGGCAAGGATATGTTGCCAAGTACATGCTTATGTCCCAGAGCCAAGGGTGGCCCTAACATAAGTGTAAATCAGGTGCGGTCTGCTAGCCTCAACCGGAGGATGTAAGCACTAACCGGTGGCAACGGTGACCAAAGGGAGGTCTGTGTGTACCTTCTACTATTTGTAAAAGCTCACGATCCTCTTGCAAGAGCACATGAACACATGTGCCAAACTAGGAGTAAACAATACTTCTTCCAAGTTCAAACATGCAAGATTATTTCCACATCATGACACATCCTAGGCAGTCCAAAGTCATCGAGTCGTACGCGACACCGTATAGGCCAAAGATGAGCATTATCTGCCAAAATCACATAGCTCGTGTTTCCATGTTTTAAATGCACCAAGAATTGCATCACTTGGTGAAGGAACGGTCAAGACATGTCTGTTCTGGTGAACCATATCAAACTGATGCTTGCACTGTTGAAATGATGCTCCTCACCATGGCAGGAGTGACTCAAAAAAGGAACACCAAAAAGACAAGCCTTAGTGGCTTAGTGGTAAATGGTGTCCACCTCTAGAGGCAGGGGCCCGGGTTCAAGTCCCACAAGATGAAATTATGCCCTGCCTCAAGGGAGGTGGAAAACAGATGCCAGGAAGCAAGCTCAACCTCTAGAGTTCCTCTTTAAGATTCTAGAAGGCCAGGTGAGGGTCCAGGAAGGTGGCACACCTTCTAGAAGGGGTGACTTGTCCTACAAGGCATCTAGAGGTGTCTTGGTCTTCTGGANCAATTGAGGCCAAAACTATTGCCTCACTCTCTGACCAGATTTTGCCATCCTTGGAACCAGTTGCCTCCACAGTTTCAGTCTCTCCAAAAACAGTTGGTGGTGTGAAACAGCCACTGCTAGGGACCTTCCAGGGTGCACACTCACCCTCAGGCCAACAAAGGGTTATGGGCCCACGCCTCTAAGGGGTTCAAAGCCAGCTTGATTTCACACTTCCAACAGCAAGACATGGCAACCAGCGAGCAAGAGAGCAGCCGCGCTGTCCTTAAGTTTGATGGGACAGGCTTTGCCTTGTGGAGGTGGCAGTTTGAGGTCTTCCTCGACGACAAGGGACTGCTTGAGCTNAAGGTGATGAGACTGCTCCGCCGGAGACTGCAACGGCTGAGGTGAAGGAGGCATACAAGAAGCGCAACAAAAAGGCATTGGCGCTCCTTGTGTCCGCGTTATGCCCACCACAACTTGGGCACATCCAGGGATGCACCCTAGCCGCGGACGCATGGTCAAAACTCTGCTCCATCTACCAGTCAAGCAACCTTGCCAATCAGCTCTTCATCTTCAAACGGCTCGTCACCCTCCGAGCCAACGAAGGCGACAACATCATGGAGATCATGCAGCAGATTGAGTCCCTCGCAGCGGAGTGCGTGGCCACGGGTTGGGAGGTCGACTCTCAGTTGCAAGCTATGATCCTNGTTGGAGTCCCATGATCACAGTCCTTGGTGGCTGGCCTTCCGACGAGCTGAAGTACCGGAAGGTTGCTGAGTACGTGTGCAATGAGTGGATGCGACGTGGCGGTCGAGAGAGTGCAGCGGCATCAACTTCAGCTTACACAGTTCATTCTCGAAGTGTAGGCCGAGGCGACAAGTGGAAGGGTGCCAAACAGGGCACCAAGAAGGGTGACAAGAAGGGGGAGTGCTTCAACTGCGGCAAGGAGGGCCACTACGCGCGCAACTGTCCCAAGAAGAAAACAGATCGGTCGTAGCGGGGCGGGAAGAAAGATGAGCACGCCCTTATGACGTACAACTCCACCAACTTGAAGGATCCGGGAGTTGCCGTTATTGACTCCGGATCAGGCCGCCACACGCAATGCAACAGGGCGGCATTTGTCACCTACGGTGCCTCAGAGAGACGCATGACGGTGGCCAGTGGAAAAACAGAGGTGGCCGCCGGTGAGGGTAACGTCCGCATTGAGTCAATTGTGGATGGCAAACCTGTCACGAGCACAATCTACGATGTGCTACATATGCCCAACTTTGGGGAAAACCTGCTCTCCGTCAGACGCCTTACCGACAAGGGACTTGAGGTGCTCTTCATAAAGAAGGAGGCCGTCATCCGCAAACAGGGCAAAGGTGAGGTGATTGCGCGTGCCAAGAGGGAGGAGGACTTGTACCTGCTACGCGCGAAGATCCTCAGCAGCCGGGTGGGGTCCAACGCCGCCAATCTTGCAACGAAGGACGGAGGAGACCTGGACCTATGGCACCACCGACTCTGCCACATTTCTCCATCGACAGTGAAGGACATGTCTAAGAGGGAAGTGGTACGGGGTCTCCAAATCAGCGGCCTTGATGGAACCAAGGAGACCGTGTGTGAGCCATGCATCATTGGCAAATCAACTCGGCAGCCGCTTGTCGCCAAGGGGACGCGTGCATCGGCAAAACTGGCCGTGGTACACACAGATTTGTGTGGACCGCTTGAGAGCTCCATCGGCGGAGCTCGCTACTTCCTCACCTTCATCGATGACCACAGCCGGAAACTTTACGTCTACCCAATGAAGCGGAAGAGTGAGGTTCTTGCGTGCATGCAAGAGTTTGTGGCTGATGTGGAGCGGCAAACAGAGTTGAAGGTGAAGGCGTTCCGGAGTGACAACGGCGGTGAATATGCGGGGTGCCTTGGGTGGATGAAGAGCAAGGGGATTGAGTGGCAGAAAACAACTCCACACTCCCCACAACAAAATGGCGTCGCAGAGAGAGCAAATCGCACAATCCTTAACATGGTGCGATCCATGTTGAGCGACGCTGGCCTTACACAACGGTATTGGGCGGAGGCGGCAAGGACAGCAGCGTACATCATGAATCTCATGCCGACCAAGCCGCTGAAGGAAAAGGAGAGCAATGCGTAGAAGACGCCACAAGAAGTGTGGAGCGGGAGGAAGCCGGCAGTGGGTCACCTCCGCACGTTTGGTTGTGTTGCACATGCAATGGTGCAGGCACGTGAGGGACGGAGCAAGCTGGACCCGCATACCCGCCGGTGTATTTTCCTTGGATATGAGAGCGGAAGCAAGGTGTATCGGCTCTTTGACCCAAGGAGGCAGCAGATTGTGCGGAGTCGCGACGTCACGTTCGACGAGAAAAGCCGTTGGACAGACAAGGAGGCAGGTCTCTCCAAGAGGGGGGAGTGGATGCCACTCCTTGAGGGGGAGACGCCGGAGGACGTGAATGAGGGTGACGTCCTCGCAGCAGCACCAGCCGGAGATGATCGCCCGAGGGATGGGCGAANTTCCGGCCAGTTCGGATGAGGAATCCGAAGCACCGGAGATGGACGTGGAGGCGGGGAGTCGACCGATGTCTCCAAGGTCTCCAAGAGAGGGGGAGCAGGCGCTTGGAGAGGATGGCGCCGAAAGGGGACAGCAACAACAACAACCGCCTCAAGAGCCCCGCACGAGCAGCCGTGTGCGAATAAGGACAAAAAGATATGATGCCGACAAGGGCATTTGGACTGGGTTCGCGCAAGAGGAGCCTCAAGGAGGCACTGCACAAGAAGGATGGGGCTGAGTGGGAGGGAGCAATAAAATTTAATCTCGCCTCCCATGAGGAGAAAGTCTCCTCAGTTATAGGTTGAGCATGGACGACTGCCATGGGTGATGCGCAAGGGGGAGATTGTTGAAATGATGCTCCTCACCATGGCAGGAGTGACTCCAAAAAGGAACAACGAAAAGACAAGCCTTAGTGGCTTAGTGGTTAATGGTGTCCACCTCTAGAGGCAGGGGCCCGGGTTCAAGTCCCACAAGATGAAATTTTGCCCTGCCTTAAGGGAGGTGGAAAATAGATGCCAGGAAGCTAGCTCAACCTCTAGAGTTCCTCTTTAAGATTCTAGAAGGCCAGGTGAGGGTCCAGGAAGGTGGCACACCTTCTAGAAGGGGTGACTTGTCCTACAAGGCATCTAGAGGTGTCTTGGTCTTCTGGACACCTTCCCTCCTACTAGAAGTAAGCTGAGGAATCTAGGAAGGGGCAGAAGCTTCTAAAGGAGGGAAGGGATGCCTTCCTAGGTCGGAAAAGGACAGCCTACCAAGGAGCACTCTAGAAGCCATAGAATCTGCTAGGAAGCTCCAAATCTGGCATGCTTTGGTGTTCTGGAAAGCTTAGATCAGTGGCTATAAAATGCCACTGCTTGTGAGCCTTGATCAAGTGTTAATTGCCATCCAATTGATGCCAAAACTATTGCCTCACTCTCTGACTAGATTTTGCCATCCTTGGAACCAGTTGCCTCCACAGTTTCAGTGGAAAAACAGTTGGTGGTGTGAAACAGCCACTGCTAGGGACCCTCCAGGGTGCACACTCACCCTCAGGCCAACATGCACTACAATTGGTGACGGTGAGGGCTGACCGAATGGCCCTTTCTAGTAATAACGCTTCGGGATGCTATTTCAAGGCACCTTGGCCCTAAATGATCCTTCATTTATTATATAACAGTGGCCCCGGGCACACTTTGGCCTCGTTGGGTCTTCTAAGGGTCAATCCCAGGTTGTTGGGAATGAATCCTATTACCTGTTTTTTCCCCTCAGCTTGTCCAATCATTGGCCAAGTGGAACTTCCTCAAGTCTTGATGGATCAATCCTATTCTAGGCTTGATCTTGTATAGTATCTCCTTTCAATTCCAAAGTCACAGTCAAATTACACATTGAAGGAAGCCTCCTGTTGTAATCAATACACTTAGCACTATCCGGCTTATACTTCTCCACTACAAAATACAAAATTGAAACATGAACAAAGCATTTATATCTTTCCACTGAAATCTGTCAGTTTTATGCCAAACAAAACGTGGATGGTTCATAAGGATGAGGTAGGGAGCAAAAGACAATTCAAGGAATCAGGACACTTTGGGAATTTGTGTTTTGTAGCAAGTGTCGAACATGTGTTGTGTTGTGTTGTGTGTGTGTGTATGTGTGTGTGTGTGTGTGTGTGTGTGTATGTGTGTGTGTGTGTGTGTGTGTGTGTGTGTGTGTGTGTGTGCATG
>SZWC01014023.1:8542-27191 GCA_023375785.1 Penium margaritaceum
GCACAACACTGGCACAACTCTGGCACAACTCTGTCACAACTCTGGCACAACTCTGGTACAGCTTTGCCACAACTCTGGCACAAGTCAAGCACAACTATGGCACAACTCTGGCACAACTCTGGGACACCTCTGGCACAACTCTGGCACATCTCTCGCTCAACTCTGGCATAACCCTGGCACAACTCTGGCACAACTTTGGCACAACTCTGGCACACCTCTTGCAGACCTCTGGCACAACTCTTGCACAACTCTGGCAGAACTCTGGCACAACTATAGCACAACTCTGAGACAACGCTGGCACAACTCTGGCACAACTCTTGCACAACTCTGGCACAACTCTGGCACAACTCCGGCACAACTCTGGCACAACACTGGCACAACTCTGGCACGACTCTGGCACAAGTCTGGCACAACTCTGGCACGACTCTGGCACAAGTCTGGCACAACTCTGGCACAACTCTAGCACAACTATGGCACAACTCTTGCACAACTATGGTACAACTCTGGCACAACTCTGGCACAACTCTGGCACAACTCTGGCACAACTCTGGCAAACCTTGGGCACAACTCTTGCACAACTCTCGCACGAATCTGGCATATCTTCGGCACAAATCTGGCATACCTCTGGCACAACTCTGGCACATCTCTGGTAGGACTCTGGCACAACTCTCACACAAGACTGGCACAACTCTGGCAAAATTCTGGCGCAACTCTGGCACAATTCTGGCGCAACTCTGGCACAACTCAAACACAACTCTCGCATACCTCTGGCACGACTCTGGCACAAGTCAAGCACAACACTGGTGCAACTTTGGTACATCTCTGGCACAACTCTGGCACAACTCTGGCACAACTCTGGCAGAACTCTGTCACAACTCTGGCACAACTCTGGCACAACTCTGGCTCAACTCTGGCACAACTCTCGCACAACTCTGACACAACTCTGGCACAACACTGGCACAACTCTGGCACAATGCTGGCACAACTCTGGCACAACTCTGGCACAAGTCAAGCACAACGATGGCACAACTCTGCCCCAACTATCATACAACTCTCGCACAACTCTGGCACAACTCTAGCACAACTCTGGCAGAACTCTGGCACAACTCTGGCACAACTCTGGCGTAAGTCTAACACAAATCTGGCACAACTCTGGCACAACTTTGGCACAACTCTGGCACAACTCAAGCACAACGATGGCACAACTCTGCCCCAACTATCATACAACTCTCGCACAACTCTGGCACAACTCTAGCACAACTCTGGCAGAACTCTGGCACAACTCTGGCACAACTCTGGCGTAAGTCTAACACAAATCTGGCACAACTCTGGCACAACTTTGGCACAACTCTGGCACAACTCAAGCACAACGATGGCACAACTCTGCCCCAACTATCATACAACTCTCGCACAACTCTGGCACAACTCTGGCACAACTCTTGCACAACTCTGGCACAACTCTTGCACAACTCTGTCACAACTCTGGCACAACTCTGGCACAACTCTCGCACAAGGCTGGCACAACTGTGGCACAATTCTGGCACAACTCTGGCACAACTCAAGCACAACTCTGGCAGAACTCTGGCACAACTCTGGCACAACTCTGAAAAAACTCTAGCACAACTCTGGCAGAACTCTGGCACATTTCTGGCACAACTCTGGCGCAACTCTGGCACAACTTTGGCACAACTCTGGAACAACTATGGTACAACGCTGGCACAACTCTGGCACATCACTGGCACAACTCTGGCAAAACTCTGTCACATCTCTGGCACAACTCTGGGACAACTTTGGCTCATCTATGACAGAACTCTGGCACAACTCTGGCACAACTCTGGCACATCTCTGGCACAACTCTGGCGCAACTCTGGCACAACTCTGGCACAACTCTGAAACAACTCTGGCTCAACTCTGTCACAACTCTGGCACAACTCTGGCACAACTCTGGGACAACTCTGGCACAACTCTGGCACAACTCTGGCCCAACTCTGGCACAACTCTGGCACAACTCTGGTACAACGCTGGCACAACTCTGGCACATCTCTGGCACAACTCTGGCGCAACTCTGGCACAACTCTGGCACAACTCTGAAACAACTCTGGCTCAACTCTGTCACAACTCTGGCACAACTCTGGCACAACTCTGGGACAACTCTGGCACAACTCTGGCACAACTCTGGCCCAACTCTGGCACAACTCTGGCACAACTCTGGTACAACGCTGGCACAACTCTGGCACATCTCTGGCACAACTCTGGCGCAACTCTGGCACAACTCTGGCACAACTCTGAAACAACTCTGGCTCAACTCTGTCACAACTCTGGCACAACTCTGGCACAACTCTGGGACAACTCTGGCACAACTCTGGCACAACTCTGGCCCAACTCTGGCACAACTCTGGCACAACTCTGGTACAACGCTGGCACAACTCTGGCACATCTCTGGCACAACTCTGGCGCAACTCTGGCACAACTCTGGCACAACTCTGAAACAACTCTGGCTCAACTCTGTCACAACTCTGGCACAACTCTGGCACAACTCTGGGACAACTCTGGCACAACTCTGGCACAACTCTGGCCCAACTCTGGCACAACTCTGGCACAACTCTGGTACAACGCTGGCACAACTCTGGCACATCTCTGGCACAACTCTGGCGCAACTCTGGCACAACTCTGGCACAACTCTGAAACAACTCTGGCTCAACTCTGTCACAACTCTGGCACAACTCTGGCACAACTCTGGGACAACTCTGGCACAACTCTGGCACAACTCTGGCCCAACTCTGGCACAACTCTGGCA
The DNA here is from genome assembly GCA_023375785.1 of Penium margaritaceum. NCBI lineage: Eukaryota > Viridiplantae > Streptophyta > Zygnematophyceae > Desmidiales > Peniaceae > Penium > Penium margaritaceum. The sequence goes on from SZWC01014023.1 coordinate 11,340, forward strand.
CAACTCTGGTACAACGCTGGCACAACTCTGGCACATCTCTGGCACAACTCTGGCGCAACTCTGGCACAACTCTGGCACAACTCTGAAACAACTCTGGCTCAACTCTGTCACAACTCTGGCACAACTCTGGCACAACTCTGGGACAACTCTGGCACAACTCTGGCACAACTCTGGCCCAACTCTGGCACAACTCTGGCACAACTCTGGTACAACGCTGGCACAACTCTGGCACATCTCTGGCACAACTCTGGCGCAACTCTGGCACAACTCTGGCACAACTCTGAAACAACTCTGGCTCAACTCTGTCACAACTCTGGCACAACTCTGGCACAACTCTGGGACAACTCTGGCACAACTCTGGCACAACTCTGGCCCAACTCTGGCACAACTCTGGCACAACTCTGGTACAACGCTGGCACAACTCTGGCACATCTCTGGCACAACTCTGGCGCAACTCTGGCACAACTCTGGCACAACTCTGAAACAACTCTGGCTCAACTCTGTCACAACTCTGGCACAACTCTGGCACAACTCTGGGACAACTCTGGCACAACTCTGGCACAACTCTGGCCCAACTCTGGCACAACTCTGGCACAACTCTGGTACAACGCTGGCACAACTCTGGCACATCTCTGGCACAACTCTGGCGCAACTCTGGCACAACTCTGGCACAACTCTGAAACAACTCTGGCTCAACTCTGTCACAACTCTGGCACAACTCTGGCACAACTCTGGGACAACTCTGGCACAACTCTGGCACAACTCTGGCCCAACTCTGGCACAACTCTGGCACAACTCTGGTACAACGCTGGCACAACTCTGGCACATCTCTGGCACAACTCTGGCGCAACTCTGGCACAACTCTGGCACAACTCTGAAACAACTCTGGCTCAACTCTGTCACAACTCTGGCACAACTCTGGCACAACTCTGGGACAACTCTGGCACAACTCTGGCACAACTCTGGCCCAACTCTGGCACAACTCTGGCACAACTCTGGTACAACGCTGGCACAACTCTGGCACATCTCTGGCACAACTCTGGCGCAACTCTGGCACAACTCTGGCACAACTCTGAAACAACTCTGGCTCAACTCTGTCACAACTCTGGCACAACTCTGGCACAACTCTGGAACAACTCTGGCACAACTCCGGCACAATTCTGGCACAACTCTGGCACAACTCTAGCACAACTCAAGCACAACTATGGCACAACTCTGGCACAACTATGGCACAACGCTGGCACATTTCTGGCACAACTAGGGCACAACTCTGGCACTAATCTGGCACAACCCTCGCACAAATGTGTTACAACTCTGGAACAACTCTGGCATAACTCTGTCACAACTCTGGCACAGCTTTGGCACAATTCTGCCATACCTCTGATACAACTTTCGCACAACTCTGGCACAACCCTGGCACAACCCTGGCACAACTCTGGCACAACTCTGGCACAACTCTGGCACATCTCTGGCACAACACTTGCACAAGAATGGTACAACTCTGGCACACCTCTTGCAGACCTTTGGCACAACTCTTGCACAACTCTGGCAGTACTCTGGCACAACTATAGCACAAATCTGGAACAACACTGGCACAACTCTGGCACAACTCTTGCACAACTCTGGTGCAACTCTGGCACAACTCTGGCACAACTCTTGTTGTGAGTGGTTGCGAGTGCTTGCAAGTGCTTGTGAGTGGTTGCGACTGGTTGCGAGTGGTTGGGAGTGGTTGTGAGTGGTTACGAGTGGGTGCAAGTGGTTGCAAGTGGTTGTGAGTGGTTGTGAGTGGTTGCAAGTGGTTGTGAGTGGTTGCAAGTGGTTGGGAGTGGTTGCGAGTGGTTGCGAGTGGCTGCGAGTAGTTGCAAGTGGTTGTGAGTGGTTGCGAGTGGTTTTGAGTGGTTGCGAGTGGTTGCGCGTGGTTGCGAGTGGGAAGGAGTGGTTGCAAGTGCTTGCATGTGCTTGCAAGTGGTTCTGAGTGGCTGCGAGTGATTGCGAGCGGTTGCGAGCGGTTGCAAGCAAATGCGAGCAGGTACGAGCGGTTGGGAGCGGTTGCGAGCGGTTGCAAGCAAATGCGAGCAGGTACGAGCGGTTGGGAGCGGTTGCGAGCGGTTGCAAGCAAATGCGAGCAGGTACGAGCGGTTGGGAGCGGTTGCGAGCGGTTGCAAGCAAATGCGAGCAGGTACGAGCGGTTGGGAGCGGTTGCGAGCGGTTGCAAGCAAATGCGAGCAGGTACGAGCGGTTGGGAGCGGTTGCGAGCGGTTGCAAGCAAATGCGAGCAGGTACGAGCGGTTGGGAGCGGTTGCGAGCGGTTGCAAGCAAATGCGAGCAGGTACGAGCGGTTGGGAGCGGTTGCGAGCGGTTGCAAGCAAATGCGAGCAGGTACGAGCGGTTGGGAGCGGTTGCGAGCGGTTGCAAGCAAATGCGAGCAGGTACGAGCGGTTGGGAGCGGTTGCGAGCGGTTGCAAGCAAATGCGAGCAGGTACGAGCGGTTGGGAGCGGTTGCGAGCGGTTGCAAGCAAATGCGAGCAGGTACGAGCGGTTGGGAGCGGTTGCGAGCGGTTGCAAGCAAATGCGAGCAGGTACGAGCGGTTGGGAGCGGTTGCGAGCGGTTGCAAGCAAATGCGAGCAGGTACGAGCGGTTGGGAGCGGTTGCGAGCGGTTGCAAGCAAATGCGAGCAGGTACGAGCGGTTGGGAGCGGTTGCGAGCGGTTGCAAGCAAATGCGAGCAGGTACGAGCGGTTGGGAGCGGTTGCGAGCGGTTGCAAGCAAATGCGAGCAGGTACGAGCGGTTGGGAGCGGTTGCGAGCGGTTGCAAGCAAATGCGAGCAGGTACGAGCGGTTGGGAGCGGTTGCGAGCGGTTGCAAGCAAATGCGAGCAGGTACGAGCGGTTGGGAGCGGTTGCGAGCGGTTGCAAGCAAATGCGAGCAGGTACGAGCGGTTGGGAGCGGTTGCGAGCGGTTGCAAGCAAATGCGAGCAGGTACGAGCGGTTGGGAGCGGTTGCGAGCGGTTGCAAGCAAATGCGAGCAGGTACGAGCGGTTGGGAGCGGTTGCGAGCGGTTGCAAGCAAATGCGAGCAGGTACGAGCGGTTGGGAGCGGTTGCGAGCGGTTGCAAGCAAATGCGAGCAGGTACGAGCGGTTGGGAGCGGTTGCGAGCGGTTGCAAGCAAATGCGAGCAGGTACGAGCGGTTGGGAGCGGTTGCGAGCGGTTGCAAGCAAATGCGAGCAGGTACGAGCGGTTGGGAGCGGTTGCGAGCGGTTGCAAGCAAATGCGAGCAGGTACGAGCGGTTGGGAGCGGTTGCGAGCGGTTGCAAGCAAATGCGAGCAGGTACGAGCGGTTGGGAGCGGTTGCGAGCGGTTGCAAGCAAATGCGAGCAGGTACGAGCGGTTGGGAGCGGTTGCGAGCGGTTGCAAGCAAATGCGAGCAGGTACGAGCGGTTGGGAGCGGTTGCGAGCGGTTGCAAGCAAATGCGAGCAGGTACGAGCGGTTGGGAGCGGTTGCGAGCGGTTGCAAGCAAATGCGAGCAGGTACGAGCGGTTGGGAGCGGTTGCGAGCGGTTGCAAGCAAATGCGAGCAGGTACGAGCGGTTGGGAGCGGTTGCGAGCGGTTGCAAGCAAATGCGAGCAGGTACGAGCGGTTGGGAGCGGTTGCGAGCGGTTGCAAGCAAATGCGAGCAGGTACGAGCGGTTGGGAGCGGTTGCGAGCGGTTGCAAGCAAATGCGAGCAGGTACGAGCGGTTGGGAGCGGTTGCGAGCGGTTGCAAGCAAATGCGAGCAGGTACGAGCGGTTGGGAGCGGTTGCGAGCGGTTGCAAGCAAATGCGAGCAGGTACGAGCGGTTGGGAGCGGTTGCGAGCGGTTGCAAGCAAATGCGAGCAGGTACGAGCGGTTGGGAGCGGTTGCGAGCGGTTGCAAGCAAATGCGAGCAGGTACGAGCGGTTGGGAGCGGTTGCGAGCGGTTGCAAGCAAATGCGAGCAGGTACGAGCGGTTGGGAGCGGTTGCGAGCGGTTGCAAGCAAATGCGAGCAGGTACGAGCGGTTGGGAGCGGTTGCGAGCGGTTGCAAGCAAATGCGAGCAGGTACGAGCGGTTGGGAGCGGTTGCGAGCGGTTGCAAGCAAATGCGAGCAGGTACGAGCGGTTGGGAGCGGTTGCGAGCGGTTGCAAGCAAATGCGAGCAGGTACGAGCGGTTGGGAGCGGTTGCGAGCGGTTGCAAGCAAATGCGAGCAGGTACGAGCGGTTGGGAGCGGTTGCGAGCGGTTGCAAGCAAATGCGAGCAGGTACGAGCGGTTGGGAGCGGTTGCGAGCGGTTGCAAGCAAATGCGAGCAGGTACGAGCGGTTGGGAGCGGTTGCGAGCGGTTGCAAGCAAATGCGAGCAGGTACGAGCGGTTGGGAGCGGTTGCGAGCGGTTGCAAGCAAATGCGAGCAGGTACGAGCGGTTGGGAGCGGTTGCGAGCGGTTGCAAGCAAATGCGAGCAGGTACGAGCGGTTGGGAGCGGTTGCGAGCGGTTGCAAGCAAATGCGAGCAGGTACGAGCGGTTGGGAGCGGTTGCGAGCGGTTGCAAGCAAATGCGAGCAGGTACGAGCGGTTGGGAGCGGTTGCGAGCGGTTGCAAGCAAATGCGAGCAGGTACGAGCGGTTGGGAGCGGTTGCGAGCGGTTGCAAGCAAATGCGAGCAGGTACGAGCGGTTGGGAGCGGTTGCGAGCGGTTGCAAGCAAATGCGAGCAGGTACGAGCGGTTGGGAGCGGTTGCGAGCGGTTGCAAGCAAATGCGAGCAGGTACGAGCGGTTGGGAGCGGTTGCGAGCGGTTGCAAGCAAATGCGAGCAGGTACGAGCGGTTGGGAGCGGTTGCGAGCGGTTGCAAGCAAATGCGAGCAGGTACGAGCGGTTGGGAGCGGTTGCGAGCGGTTGCAAGCAAATGCGAGCAGGTACGAGCGGTTGGGAGCGGTTGCGAGCGGTTGCAAGCAAATGCGAGCAGGTACGAGCGGTTGGGAGCGGTTGCGAGCGGTTGCAAGCAAATGCGAGCAGGTACGAGCGGTTGGGAGCGGTTGCGAGCGGTTGCAAGCAAATGCGAGCAGGTACGAGCGGTTGGGAGCGGTTGCGAGCGGTTGCAAGCAAATGCGAGCAGGTACGAGCGGTTGGGAGCGGTTGCGAGCGGTTGCAAGCAAATGCGAGCAGGTACGAGCGGTTGGGAGCGGTTGCGAGCGGTTGCAAGCAAATGCGAGCAGGTACGAGCGGTTGGGAGCGGTTGCGAGCGGTTGCAAGCAAATGCGAGCAGGTACGAGCGGTTGGGAGCGGTTGCGAGCGGTTGCAAGCAAATGCGAGCAGGTACGAGCGGTTGGGAGCGGTTGCGAGCGGTTGCAAGCAAATGCGAGCAGGTACGAGCGGTTGGGAGCGGTTGCGAGCGGTTGCAAGCAAATGCGAGCAGGTACGAGCGGTTGGGAGCGGTTGCGAGCGGTTGCAAGCAAATGCGAGCAGGTACGAGCGGTTGGGAGCGGTTGCGAGCGGTTGCAAGCAAATGCGAGCAGGTACGAGCGGTTGGGAGCGGTTGCGAGCGGTTGCAAGCAAATGCGAGCAGGTACGAGCGGTTGGGAGCGGTTGCGAGCGGTTGCAAGCAAATGCGAGCAGGTACGAGCGGTTGGGAGCGGTTGCGAGCGGTTGCAAGCAAATGCGAGCAGGTACGAGCGGTTGGGAGCGGTTGCGAGCGGTTGCAAGCAAATGCGAGCAGGTACGAGCGGTTGGGAGCGGTTGCGAGCGGTTGCAAGCAAATGCGAGCAGGTACGAGCGGTTGGGAGCGGTTGCGAGCGGTTGCAAGCAAATGCGAGCAGGTACGAGCGGTTGGGAGCGGTTGCGAGCGGTTGCAAGCAAATGCGAGCAGGTACGAGCGGTTGGGAGCGGTTGCGAGCGGTTGCAAGCAAATGCGAGCAGGTACGAGCGGTTGGGAGCGGTTGCGAGCGGTTGCAAGCAAATGCGAGCAGGTACGAGCGGTTGGGAGCGGTTGCGAGCGGTTGCAAGCAAATGCGAGCAGGTACGAGCGGTTGGGAGCGGTTGCGAGCGGTTGCAAGCAAATGCGAGCAGGTACGAGCGGTTGGGAGCGGTTGCGAGCGGTTGCGAGCGGTTGCGAGCGGTTGCGAGCGGTTGCGAGCGTTGCGAGTGGTTGTGAGTATTCCCGAGTGGTTGCGAGTAATTGCGAGTGGTTGCACGTGGTTGCGAGTGGTTGCAAGTGGTTGCGAGTGGTTGCAAGTGGTTGCAAGTGGTTGCGAGTGGTTGCGAATGGTTGCGAGTGGATGCAAGTGGTTGCGAGTGGTTGCGAGTGGTTGTGAATGGTTACGAGTGGTTGCGAGTGGTTTCAAGTGCTTGCAAGTGGTTTTGAGTGGTTTTGAGTGGTTGCGAGTGGTTGAGAGTAATTACGAGTAATTGCAAATGGTTGCGACTGGTTGCCAATGGTTGTGAGTGGTTGCAAGTGGTTGCAAGTTTCCGCGAGTGGTTGCAAGTGCTTGCGAGTGGTTGCGAGTCGTTGCAAGTGGTTGCGAGTGGTTGTGAGTGATTGCGAGTGGTTCCGAGTGGTTGCGAGTGGTTGCGAGTGGTTGCGAGTGGTTGCGAGTGGTTGCGAGTTGTTGCAAGTGGTTGTAAGTGTTTGCGCGTGGTTGTGAGTAGTTGTGAGTTGTTGCGAGGGATTGCGAGGGGTTGCGAGTGGTTGCCAGTGGTGGTGAGTGGTTGTGAGTGGTTGCAAGTGGTTGCGAGTGGTTACAAGTGGTTGCTAGTGGTTATAAGTGGTTGCACGTTGTTGCAAGTGGTTGCAAGTGGTTGCGAGTGCTTCAGAGTGGTTCCAAGCGGTTGTGAGTGGTTGCAAGTGGTTGCGAGTGGTTGTGAGGGGTTCGGAGTGGTTGCGAGCGGTTGTGAGTGGTTGCAAATGGTTGTGAGTGGTTGCGAGTAGTTGGGATTGGTTGCGAGTGGTTGCGAGTGGTTGCAAGTAGTTGTGAGTGGTTGTGAGTGGTTGCGCATGGTTGCGCGTCCTTGCAAGTGGTTGTGAGTGGTTGTGAGTGGTTGCGAGTGCTTGCGGGTGTTTTTGAGTGGTTGCGAGTGGTTACGAGGAGTTGCAATTGGTTGCGAGTGGTTGTGAGTGGTTGCCAGTGGTTGCGAGTGGTTGCGAGTGGTTGCGAATGGCTGCGAGTGGTTGCGAGTGGTTGCAAGTGCTTGCGGGTGGTTGTGACTGGTTGTGAGTGGTTGCGAGTGGTTGAGAGTGATTGCGAGTGATTGCAAATGGTTGCGAGTGGTTGCCAATGGTTGTGAGTTTATGCAAGTGGTTGCAAGTGGTATCGAGTTGTTGCGAGTGGTTACAAGTGGTTGCGAGTAGTTGCGAGTGGTTGCGAGTGGTTGCAAGTGGTTGCGAGTAGTTGCGAGTGGTTGCGAGTGGTTGCAAGTGGTTGCGAGTAGTTGCGAGTGGTTGCGAGTGGTTGCAAGTGGTTGCGAGTAGTTGCGAGTGGTTGCGAGTGGTTGCAAGTGGTTGCGAGTAGTTGCGAGTGGTTGCGAGTGGTTGCAAGTGGTTGCGAGTAGTTGCGAGTGGTTGCGAGTGGTTGCAAGTGGTTGCGAGTAGTTGCGAGTGGTTGCGAGTGGTTGCAAGTGGTTGCGAGTAGTTGCGAGTGGTTGCGAGTGGTTGCAAGTGGTTGCGAGTAGTTGCGAGTGGTTGCGAGTGGTTGCAAGTGGTTGCGAGTAGTTGCGAGTGGTTGCGAGTGGTTGCAAGTGGTTGCGAGTAGTTGCGAGTGGTTGCGAGTGGTTGCAAGTGGTTGCGAGTAGTTGCGAGTGGTTGCGAGTGGTTGCAAGTGGTTGCGAGTAGTTGCGAGTGGTTGCGAGTGGTTGCAAGTGGTTGCGAGTAGTTGCGAGTGGTTGCGAGTGGTTGCAAGTGGTTGCGAGTAGTTGCGAGTGGTTGCGAGTGGTTGCAAGTGGTTGCGAGTAGTTGCGAGTGGTTGCGAGTGGTTGCAAGTGGTTGCGAGTAGTTGCGAGTGGTTGCGAGTGGTTGCAAGTGGTTGCGAGTAGTTGCGAGTGGTTGCGAGTGGTTGCAAGTGGTTGCGAGTAGTTGCGAGTGGTTGCGAGTGGTTGCAAGTGGTTGCGAGTAGTTGCGAGTGGTTGCGAGTGGTTGCAAGTGGTTGCGAGTAGTTGCGAGTGGTTGCGAGTGGTTGCAAGTGGTTGCGAGTAGTTGCGAGTGGTTGCGAGTGGTTGCAAGTGGTTGCGAGTAGTTGCGAGTGGTTGCGAGTGGTTGCAAGTGGTTGCGAGTAGTTGCGAGTGGTTGCGAGTGGTTGCAAGTGGTTGCGAGTAGTTGCGAGTGGTTGCGAGTGGTTGCAAGTGGTTGCGAGTAGTTGCGAGTGGTTGCGAGTGGTTGCAAGTGGTTGCGAGTAGTTGCGAGTGGTTGCGAGTGGTTGCAAGTGGTTGCTAGTAGTTGCGAGTGGTTTTTTGTGGTTGCTAGTGGCTGGGAGTGGTTGCGAGTGGTTGCAAGTGGTTGCGAGTGGTTGCGAATGGCTGCGAGTGGTTGCGAGTGGTTTCAAGTGCTTGCGGGTGGTTGTGACTGGTTTTGAGTGGTTGCGAGTGGTTGAGAGTGATTGCGAGTGATTGCAAATGGTTGCGAGTGGTTGCCAATGGTTGTGAGTTTATGCAAGTGGTTGCAAGTGGTATCGAGTTGTTGCGAGTGGTTACAAGTGGTTGCGAGTAGTTGCGAGTGGTTGCGAGTGGTTGCAAGTGGTTGTGAGTGGTTTCGAGTGGTTGTGAGTGGCTGAAAGTGGTTGGGAGTTGTTGCGAGTGGTTACAAGTGGTTGCGAGTTGTTACGACTGGTTGCGAGTGGTTACGAGTGGTTACGAGTGGTTGCGAGTGCTTACGAGTGGTTGCGAGTGGTTGCGAGTGGTTGCGAGTGGTTGCAAGTGGTTGCAAGTGGTTTCCAGTGGTTGCAAGTGGTTGTGAGTGGTTGCGAGTGGTTACGAGTGGTTGCAAGTGGTTACGTATGGTTGCGAATGGTTGCAAGTGGTTGCGAGTGGTTGCGAGTGGTTGCGAGTGGTTTTAAGTGGTTGCGAGTGGTTCCAAGTGGTTGCGAGTGGTTGCAAGTGGTTGCAAGTGCAAGCAAGTGGTTGTGAGTGGCTTGGAGTGGTTGTGAGTGTTTGGGATTGGTTGCGAGTGGTTGCGAGTGATTGCGATTGGTGGCGAGTGGTTGCAAGTGGTTGTGAGTGGTTGCCAGTGGTTGTGAGTGATTGCAAGTGGTTGCAAGTGGTTGCGAGTGGTTGCGAGTGGTTGCGAGTGGTTACAAGTTGTTGCGACTGGTTGCGAGTGGTTGCGAGTGGTTGCGGGTGATTGCGAGTTGTTGCTAGTCGTTGTGACTGGTTGCTAGTGGTTGCAAGTGGTTGCGAGTGGTTACGAGTGGTTTTGAGTGGTTATGAGTGGTTGCAAGTGGTTGCAAGTTGTTGCGAGTGGTCGCAAGTGGCTGCGAGTGGTTGAGAGTGGTTGTGCGTGGTTGCGAGTGGTTGCAAGTTGTTGCGAGTGGTTGCGAGAGGTTTTGTGTGGTTGCGAGTGGTTGCGAGTGGTTACAAGTGGTTGCGAGTGGTTGCAAATTGTTGCGAGTGGTTGTGAGAAATTGCGAGTGGCTACAAGTGGCTGCGAGTGGATGCAAGTGGTTGCAAGTGGTCGCAAGTGGTTGCGATTGGTTGTGAGTGGTTGCAAGTAATTTTAAGTGGTTGCGAGGGGTTGTGAGTGGTTTTGAGTGGTAACGAGTCGCTGCGAGTGATTGCGAGTGATTGCAAGTGGATACGATTGATTGCCAATGGTTGTGAGTGGTTGCGAGTGGTTGCGAGTGGTTTTGAGTGGTTGCGAGTGGTTGAGAGTGATTGCGAGTGATTGCAAGTGGTTGCGAGTGGTTGCTAATGCTTGTGAGTGAGTGCAAGTGGTTGCAAGTGGCTACCAGTCGTTGCAAGTGGTTGCGAGTGGTTGCGAGTCGTTGCAAGTGGTTGCGAGTGGATGCAAGTGGTTGCGAGTGGTTACGAGTAGTTGCAAGTGGTTGCGAGTGGTTACGAGTGGTTGCGAGTGGTTGCGAGTGGCTGCGAGTGGTTGCAATTGGTTGCGAGTAGTTGCAAGTGCATGCGAGTGGTTGTAAGTTGTTGTGAGTGGTTGCGAGTGGTTGTGAGTGGCTGCAAGTGGTTGGGAGTTGTGGCGAGTGGTTACAAGTGGTTGCGATTAGTTACGACTGGTTGCGAGTGGTTGCGAGTGGTTACGAGTGGTTGCGAGTGGTTGCGAATGCTTGCGAGTTTTTCCGAGTGGTTGCAAGTGGTTTCGAGTGGTTGCGAGTGGGTGTGAGTGGTTGCGAGTGGATGCAAGTGGTTGCGAGTGGCTGCGAGTGGCTGCGAGTGGCTGCGAGTGGCTGCGAGTGGCTGCGAGTGGCTGCGAGTGGCTGCGAGTGGCTGCGAGTGGCTGCGAGTGGCTGCGAGTGGCTGCGAGTGGCTGCGAGTGGCTGCGAGTGGCTGCGAGTGGCTGCGAGTGGCTGCGAGTGGCTGCGAGTGGCTGCGAGTGGCTGCGAGTGGCTGCGAGTGGCTGCGAGTGGCTGCGAGTGGCTGCGAGTGGCTGCGAGTGGCTGCGAGTGGCTGCGAGTGGCTGCGAGTGGCTGCGAGTGGCTGCGAGTGGCTGCGAGTGGCTGCGAGTGGCTGCGAGTGGCTGCGAGTGGCTGCGAGTGGCTGCGAGTGGCTGCGAGTGGCTGCGAGTGGCTGCGAGTGGCTGCGAGTGGCTGCGAGTGGCTGCGAGTGGCTGCGAGTGGCTGCGAGTGGCTGCGAGTGGCTGCGAGTGGCTGCGAGTGGCTGCGAGTGGCTGCGAGTGGCTGCGAGTGGCTGCGAGTGGCTGCGAGTGGCTGCGAGTGGCTGCGAGTGGCTGCGAGTGGCTGCGAGTGGCTGCGAGTGGCTGCGAGTGGCTGCGAGTGGCTGCGAGTGGCTGCGAGTGGCTGCGAGTGGCTGCGAGTGGCTGCGAGTGGCTGCGAGTGGCTGCGAGTGGCTGCGAGTGGCTGCGAGTGGCTGCGAGTGGCTGCGAGTGGCTGCGAGTGGCTGCGAGTGGCTGCGAGTGGCTGCGAGTGGCTGCGAGTGGCTGCGAGTGGCTGCGAGTGGCTGCGAGTGGCTGCGAGTGGCTGCGAGTGGCTGCGAGTGGCTGCGAGTGGCTGCGAGTGGCTGCGAGTGGCTGCGAGTGGCTGCGAGTGGCTGCGAGTGGCTGCGAGTGGCTGCGAGTGGCTGCGAGTGGCTGCGAGTGGCTGCGAGTGGCTGCGAGTGGCTGCGAGTGGCTGCGAGTGGCTGCGAGTGGCTGCGAGTGGCTGCGAGTGGCTGCGAGTGGCTGCGAGTGGCTGCGAGTGGCTGCGAGTGGCTGCGAGTGGCTGCGAGTGGCTGCGAGTGGCTGCGAGTGGCTGCGAGTGGCTGCGAGTGGCTGCGAGTGGCTGCGAGTGGCTGCGAGTGGCTGCGAGTGGCTGCGAGTGGCTGCGAGTGGCTGCGAGTGGCTGCGAGTGGCTGCGAGTGGCTGCGAGTGGCTGCGAGTGGCTGCGAGTGGCTGCGAGTGGCTGCGAGTGGCTGCGAGTGGCTGCGAGTGGCTGCGAGTGGCTGCGAGTGGCTGCGAGTGGCTGCGAGTGGCTGCGAGTGGCTGCGAGTGGCTGCGAGTGGCTGCGAGTGGCTGCGAGTGGCTGCGAGTGGCTGCGAGTGGCTGCGAGTGGCTGCGAGTGGCTGCGAGTGGCTGCGAGTGGCTGCGAGTGGCTGCGAGTGGCTGCGAGTGGCTGCGAGTGGCTGCGAGTGGCTGCGAGTGGCTGCGAGTGGCTGCGAGTGGCTGCGAGTGGCTGCGAGTGGCTGCGAGTGGCTGCGAGTGGCTGCGAGTGGCTGCGAGTGGCTGCGAGTGGCTGCGAGTGGCTGCGAGTGGCTGCGAGTGGCTGCGAGTGGCTGCGAGTGGCTGCGAGTGGCTGCGAGTGGCTGCGAGTGGCTGCGAGTGGCTGCGAGTGGCTGCGAGTGGCTGCGAGTGGCTGCGAGTGGCTGCGAGTGGCTGCGAGTGGCTGCGAGTGGCTGCGAGTGGCTGCGAGTGGCTGCGAGTGGCTGCGAGTGGCTGCGAGTGGCTGCGAGTGGCTGCGAGTGGCTGCGAGTGGCTGCGAGTGGCTGCGAGTGGCTGCGAGTGGCTGCGAGTGGCTGCGAGTGGCTGCGAGTGGCTGCGAGTGGCTGCGAGTGGCTGCGAGTGGCTGCGAGTGGCTGCGAGTGGCTGCGAGTGGCTGCGAGTGGCTGCGAGTGGCTGCGAGTGGCTGCGAGTGGCTGCGAGTGGCTGCGAGTGGCTGCGAGTGGCTGCGAGTGGCTGCGAGTGGCTGCGAGTGGCTGCGAGTGGCTGCGAGTGGCTGCGAGTGGCTGCGAGTGGCTGCGAGTGGCTGCGAGTGGCTGCGAGTGGCTGCGAGTGGCTGCGAGTGGCTGCGAGTGGCTGCGAGTGGCTGCGAGTGGCTGCGAGTGGCTGCGAGTGGCTGCGAGTGGCTGCGAGTGGCTGCGAGTGGCTGCGAGTGGCTGCGAGTGGCTGCGAGTGGCTGCGAGTGGCTGCGAGTGGCTGCGAGTGGCTGCGAGTGGCTGCGAGTGGCTGCGAGTGGCTGCGAGTGGCTGCGAGTGGCTGCGAGTGGCTGCGAGTGGCTGCGAGTGGCTGCGAGTGGCTGCGAGTGGCTGCGAGTGGCTGCGAGTGGCTGCGAGTGGCTGCGAGTGGCTGCGAGTGGCTGCGAGTGGCTGCGAGTGGCTGCGAGTGGCTGCGAGTGGCTGCGAGTGGCTGCGAGTGGCTGCGAGTGGCTGCGAGTGGCTGCGAGTGGCTGCGAGTGGCTGCGAGTGGCTGCGAGTGGCTGCGAGTGGCTGCGAGTGGCTGCGAGTGGCTGCGAGTGGCTGCGAGTGGCTGCGAGTGGCTGCGAGTGGCTGCGAGTGGCTGCGAGTGGCTGCGAGTGGCTGCGAGTGGCTGCGAGTGGCTGCGAGTGGCTGCGAGTGGCTGCGAGTGGCTGCGAGTGGCTGCGAGTGGCTGCGAGTGGCTGCGAGTGGCTGCGAGTGGCTGCGAGTGGCTGCGAGTGGCTGCGAGTGGCTGCGAGTGGCTGCGAGTGGCTGCGAGTGGCTGCGAGTGGCTGCGAGTGGCTGCGAGTGGCTGCGAGTGGCTGCGAGTGGCTGCGAGTGGCTGCGAGTGGCTGCGAGTGGCTGCGAGTGGCTGCGAGTGGCTGCGAGTGGCTGCGAGTGGCTGCGAGTGGCTGCGAGTGGCTGCGAGTGGCTGCGAGTGGCTGCGAGTGGCTGCGAGTGGCTGCGAGTGGCTGCGAGTGGCTGCGAGTGGCTGCGAGTGGCTGCGAGTGGCTGCGAGTGGCTGCGAGTGGCTGCGAGTGGCTGCGAGTGGCTGCGAGTGGCTGCGAGTGGCTGCGAGTGGCTGCGAGTGGCTGCGAGTGGCTGCGAGTGGCTGCGAGTGGCTGCGAGTGGCTGCGAGTGGCTGCGAGTGGCTGCGAGTGGCTGCGAGTGGCTGCGAGTGGCTGCGAGTGGCTGCGAGTGGCTGCGAGTGGCTGCGAGTGGCTGCGAGTGGCTGCGAGTGGCTGCGAGTGGCTGCGAGTGGCTGCGAGTGGCTGCGAGTGGCTGCGAGTGGCTGCGAGTGGCTGCGAGTGGCTGCGAGTGGCTGCGAGTGGCTGCGAGTGGCTGCGAGTGGCTGCGAGTGGCTGCGAGTGGCTGCGAGTGGCTGCGAGTGGCTGCGAGTGGCTGCGAGTGGCTGCGAGTGGCTGCGAGTGGCTGCGAGTGGCTGCGAGTGGCTGCGAGTGGCTGCGAGTGGCTGCGAGTGGCTGCGAGTGGCTGCGAGTGGCTGCGAGTGGCTGCGAGTGGCTGCGAGTGGCTGCGAGTGGCTGCGAGTGGCTGCGAGTGGCTGCGAGTGGCTGCGAGTGGCTGCGAGTGGCTGCGAGTGGCTGCGAGTGGCTGCGAGTGGCTGCGAGTGGCTGCGAGTGGCTGCGAGTGGCTGCGAGTGGCTGCGAGTGGCTGCGAGTGGCTGCGAGTGGCTGCGAGTGGCTGCGAGTGGCTGCGAGTGGCTGCGAGTGGCTGCGAGTGGCTGCGAGTGGCTGCGAGTGGCTGCGAGTGGCTGCGAGTGGCTGCGAGTGGCTGCGAGTGGCTGCGAGTGGCTGCGAGTGGCTGCGAGTGGCTGCGAGTGGCTGCGAGTGGCTGCGAGTGGCTGCGAGTGGCTGCGAGTGGCTGCGAGTGGCTGCGAGTGGCTGCGAGTGGCTGCGAGTGGCTGCGAGTGGCTGCGAGTGGCTGCGAGTGGCTGCGAGTGGCTGCGAGTGGCTGCGAGTGGCTGCGAGTGGCTGCGAGTGGCTGCGAGTGGCTGCGAGTGGCTGCGAGTGGCTGCGAGTGGCTGCGAGTGGCTGCGAGTGGCTGCGAGTGGCTGCGAGTGGCTGCGAGTGGCTGCGAGTGGCTGCGAGTGGCTGCGAGTGGCTGCGAGTGGCTGCGAGTGGCTGCGAGTGGCTGCGAGTGGCTGCGAGTGGCTGCGAGTGGCTGCGAGTGGCTGCGAGTGGCTGCGAGTGGCTGCGAGTGGCTGCGAGTGGCTGCGAGTGGCTGCGAGTGGCTGCGAGTGGCTGCGAGTGGCTGCGAGTGGCTGCGAGTGGCTGCGAGTGGCTGCGAGTGGCTGCGAGTGGCTGCGAGTGGCTGCGAGTGGCTGCGAGTGGCTGCGAGTGGCTGCGAGTGGCTGCGAGTGGCTGCGAGTGGCTGCGAGTGGCTGCGAGTGGCTGCGAGTGGCTGCGAGTGGCTGCGAGTGGCTGCGAGTGGCTGCGAGTGGCTGCGAGTGGTTGCAATTGGTTTCGAGTGGTTGCAAGTGGTTGTGAGTGGTTGCGAGTGGTTACGAGTGGATGTGAGTGGTTATGAGTGGTTGAGAGTTGTTGCGAGTGGTTGCGAGTGGTTGAAAGTGGTTACGAGTGGTTCTAAGTGGTTGCGAGTGGCTGTGAGTGGTTGCGAGTGGTTAAGCATGGTTGCAAGTAATTGCAAGTGGTTGCAAGTAGTTGTGAGTGGTTGCAAGTGGTTGCAAATGTATGCCAGTGGTTGCGAGTGGTTGCGAGTGGTTACAATTGGTTGCGAGTGGCTGCGAGTGGTTGCGAGTGGTTGGGAGTGGATGCAAGTAGTTGCGAGTGATTGCAAGTGATAACGAGTGGTTGCAAGTGGTTGTGAGTGGTTGCGAGTTGTTGCCAGTGGTTACGAGTGGTTGTGAGTGGTTACGTGTCGTGGTTAGTGGTTGCGAGTAGTTGCAAGTGGTTGCCAGTGGTTGCAAGTGGTTGCCAGTGGTTTTAAGTGGTTGCAAGTGGTTGCGAGTGGTTGCGAGTGGTTGCGAGTGGTTGTAAGTGGTTGCAAGTGGTTGCGAGTGGTTACGAGTGGTTGTGAGTGGTTGCGAGTTGTTTCAAGTGGTTGTGATTGGTTGTAAGTGGTTGCGAGAGGTTGCGAGTGCTTGCAAGTGATTATGAGGGATTGTGAGTGGTTGCGAGTGGTTGTGAGTGGTTGTGAGTGGTTGTGAGTGGTTTTGAGTGGTTGCGAGTGGTTGTGAGTGGTTGTGAGTGGTTGCGAGTGATTACGAGTGGTTGCGAGTGGTTGAGAGTAGTTGCGAGTGGTTACGAGTAGTTGTGAGTGGTTGTGAGTAGTTGCGAGTGGTTGCTTGTGGTTGCAAGTGGTTGGGAGTGGTTGCAAGTGGTTCCGAGTGGTTACGACTTGTTGCGAGTGGTTGAGAGTGGTTGCGAGTGGTTGCGAGAGGTTGTGAGTGGATGTGAGTGGTTGGGAGTGGTTGCGAGTGGTTACAAGCGGTTGCGAGTGGTTACGAGTGGTTGCAAGTGGTTGCGAGTGGTTGC
>SZWC01014023.1:48563-76879 GCA_023375785.1 Penium margaritaceum
ACAACTCTGGCACAACTCTGGCACAACTCTTGCACAACTCTGGCACAACTCTGGCACAAGTCAAGGACAACTATGGCACAACTCTGCCACAACTATGGTACAACTCTGGCACAACGCTGGCACAACTTCCGCACAACTCTGGCACAACTCTGGCACAACTCTGGCACAACTCTGGCACAACTCTGGTACAACTCTGGCACAACTCTGTCCCAACTGTGGTACAACTCTGGCAAAATTCTAGCACAACTCTGGTAAAACTCAAGCACAACTCTTGCACAACTCTGGCACAAGTATGTGAAAACTCTACCACAACTCTGGCACAACTCTGGCACTACTCTGGCACATTTCTGGCACAACTCTGGCACAGCTCTGGCACAACTCTTGCACAACTCTCGGGCAACTCTGGCACAACTCTGGCAAACCTCAAGCACAACTATGGAACAACTCTGGCACAACTCCGGCACAACGTTGGCTATACTATGGCACAACTCTCGCACAACTCTCGCACAACTCTGGCACAAGTCTGGCACAACTCTGGGAAAACGCTGGCATAACTCTGGCACAACTCCGGCACAACTCTGGAACAACTCTGGCACAACTCTAGCACAACTCTGGCACAACTCTGACATATCTCTGGTACAACTCTGGTACAACTCTGGCACAACTCTAGCACAAGTCAAGCACATCAATGGCACAAATCTGCAACAACTATGGTACAACTCTGGCACAACTCTGGCACAACTCTTGCACAACTCTTGCACAACTCTGGCACAACTCTGGCACAACTCTATTACAACTCTTGCACAACTCTGGCACAACTCTTGCACAAGACTGGCACAACTCTGGCACAATTCTGGCACAACTCTGGCACAACTCAAGCACAACCCTCGCACAACTCTGGCACAACTATGACAACACTCTAGAACAACTATGGCACAACTCTGGAATAACTCTGGCACAACTCTGGCACGAATCTAGTACAACTCTGGAACAACTCAGGCACAACTCTGGTAAAACTCAAGCACAACTATGGCACAACTCTGGCACAACTATGGCTCAACTGTGGCACAACTCTGGCACAACTCTGGCACAACTTTGTCACAACTCTGGCACAACTCTGGCACAATTCTGGCTCAACTCTGCCACAACTCCCGCACAACTCTGGCAAAACTCTGGCACAACTCTGGCAAAACTCTGGCAAAACACTGGCACAACTCTGGCAAAACTCTGGCAGAAATTTGGCACAACTCTGGCCCAACTCTGGCACAAGTCAAGCACAACTGTGGCACAACTCTGCTACAGCTATGGCACAACCCTGGCACAACTCTGGCACAACTCTGGCACAACTCTGGCACAACTATGGCAAATCTATGGCACACCTCTGGAATAACTCTCGCACAACTATCGCACAACTCTGGGACAACTCTTGCACAACTCTGGCACAACTCTGGCACAAGTCAAGCACAACTATGGCACAAATCTACCACAACTATGGTACAACTCTGGAACAACTCTGGCACAACTTCCGCACAACTCTGGCAGAACTCTGGCACAACTCTGGCAAAACTCTGGCACACCTCTGGCACAACTCTCGCACAACTATCGCACAACTCTGGCACAATGCTGGTACAACTCTGGCACAACTCTGGCAACATTCTGTTACAACTCTGGCACAACTCTGGCACAACTCTGGCACAACTCTGGCACAACTATGGCAAAACTCTCGCACAACTCTGGAACAGCTCTGGCACAACTCTAGCACAAGTCGAGCACAATGATGGCACAGCTCTACCCCAACTATGGTACAACTCTGCCACAATTCTGGCAGAACTCTGGCACAACTCTGGCACAACTCTCGCACAAGACTGCACAACTCTGGCACAATTCTAGCAAAACTCTGACACAACTCAATCACAAATCTTGCACAACTCTAGCACAACTATGTAAAACCTCTAGCACAACTCTGCCACAACTATGGTACAACTCTGGCACAACTCTGGCATAACTCTGGCACAACTCTTGCACAACTCTGGCACAACTCTGGCACAACTCTGGCACAACTCTTGCACAACTCTGGCACAACTCTTGCACAAGACTGGCACAACTCTGGCACAATTCTAGCACAACTCTGGCACAACTCAAGCACAACTCTGGCACAACTCTTGCAAAACTCTGGCACAACTCTGGCACAACTCTGGCTCAACTCTGGCACAACTCTCGCACAACTCTGGCACAACTCAAGCACAACCCTCGCACAACTCTGGCACAACTCATGCACAACCCTTGCACAACTCTGGCACAACTCTGGCACAACTCCGGTACAACTCTGGCAGAACTCTGGCACACCTCTGGCACAACACTCGCACAACTCTCGCACAACTCTCGCACATTTCTGGCAGAACTCTAGCACAATGCTGACACAACTCTGGCACAACTCTGGCACAACTCTCGCACAAGACTGGCACAACTCTGGTACAATTCTAGCACAACTCTGGCACAACTCAAGCACAACTCTGGCACAACTCTTGCAAAACTCTGGCACAACTCTGGCACAACTCTGGCTCAACTCTGGCACAACTCTCGCACAACTCTGGCACAACTCAAGCACAACCCTCGCACAACTCTGGCACAACTCATGCACAACCCTTGCACAACTCTGGCACAACTCTGGCACAACTCCGGTACAACTCTGGCAGAACTCTGGCACACCTCTGGCACAACACTCGCACAACTCTCGCACAACTCTCGCACATTTCTGGCAGAACTCTAGCACAATGCTGACACAACTCTGGCACAACTCTGGCACAACTCTCGCACAAGACTGGCACAACTCTGGTACAATTCTAGCACAACTCTGGCACAACTCAAGCACAACTCTGGCACAACTCTTGCAAAACTCTGGCACAACTCTGGCACAACTCTGGCTCAACTCTGGCACAACTCTCGCACAACTCTGGCACAACTCAAGCACAACCCTCGCACAACTCTGGCACAACTCATGCACAACCCTTGCACAACTCTGGCACAACTCTGGCACAACTCCGGTACAACTCTGGCAGAACTCTGGCACACCTCTGGCACAACACTCGCACAACTCTCGCACAACTCTCGCACATTTCTGGCAGAACTCTAGCACAATGCTGACACAACTCTGGCACAACTCTGGCACAACTCTCGCACAAGACTGGCACAACTCTGGTACAATTCTAGCACAACTCTGGCACAACTCAAGCACAACTCTGGCACAACTCTTGCAAAACTCTGGCACAACTCTGGCACAACTCTGGCTCAACTCTGGCACAACTCTCGCACAACTCTGGCACAACTCAAGCACAACCCTCGCACAACTCTGGCACAACTCATGCACAACCCTTGCACAACTCTGGCACAACTCTGGCACAACTCCGGTACAACTCTGGCAGAACTCTGGCACACCTCTGGCACAACACTCGCACAACTCTCGCACAACTCTCGCACATTTCTGGCAGAACTCTAGCACAATGCTGACACAACTCTGGCACAACTCTGGCACAACTCTCGCACAAGACTGGCACAACTCTGGTACAATTCTAGCACAACTCTGGCACAACTCAAGCACAACTCTGGCACAACTCTTGCAAAACTCTGGCACAACTCTGGCACAACTCTGGCTCAACTCTGGCACAACTCTCGCACAACTCTGGCACAACTCAAGCACAACCCTCGCACAACTCTGGCACAACTCATGCACAACCCTTGCACAACTCTGGCACAACTCTGGCACAACTCCGGTACAACTCTGGCAGAACTCTGGCACACCTCTGGCACAACACTCGCACAACTCTCGCACAACTCTCGCACATTTCTGGCAGAACTCTAGCACAATGCTGACACAACTCTGGCACAACTCTGGCACAACTCTCGCACAAGACTGGCACAACTCTGGTACAATTCTAGCACAACTCTGGCACAACTCAAGCACAACTCTGGCACAACTCTTGCAAAACTCTGGCACAACTCTGGCACAACTCTGGCTCAACTCTGGCACAACTCTCGCACAACTCTGGCACAACTCAAGCACAACCCTCGCACAACTCTGGCACAACTCATGCACAACCCTTGCACAACTCTGGCACAACTCTGGCACAACTCCGGTACAACTCTGGCAGAACTCTGGCACACCTCTGGCACAACACTCGCACAACTCTCGCACAACTCTCGCACATTTCTGGCAGAACTCTAGCACAATGCTGACACAACTCTGGCACAACTCTGGCACAACTCTCGCACAAGACTGGCACAACTCTGGTACAATTCTAGCACAACTCTGGCACAACTCAAGCACAACTCTGGCACAACTCTTGCAAAACTCTGGCACAACTCTGGCACAACTCTGGCTCAACTCTGGCACAACTCTCGCACAACTCTGGCACAACTCAAGCACAACCCTCGCACAACTCTGGCACAACTCATGCACAACCCTTGCACAACTCTGGCACAACTCTGGCACAACTCCGGTACAACTCTGGCAGAACTCTGGCACACCTCTGGCACAACACTCGCACAACTCTCGCACAACTCTCGCACATTTCTGGCAGAACTCTAGCACAATGCTGACACAACTCTGGCACAACTCTGGCACAACTCTCGCACAAGACTGGCACAACTCTGGTACAATTCTAGCACAACTCTGGCACAACTCAAGCACAACTCTGGCACAACTCTTGCAAAACTCTGGCACAACTCTGGCACAACTCTGGCTCAACTCTGGCACAACTCTCGCACAACTCTGGCACAACTCAAGCACAACCCTCGCACAACTCTGGCACAACTCATGCACAACCCTTGCACAACTCTGGCACAACTCTGGCACAACTCCGGTACAACTCTGGCAGAACTCTGGCACACCTCTGGCACAACACTCGCACAACTCTCGCACAACTCTCGCACATTTCTGGCAGAACTCTAGCACAATGCTGACACAACTCTGGCACAACTCTGGCACAACTCTCGCACAAGACTGGCACAACTCTGGTACAATTCTAGCACAACTCTGGCACAACTCAAGCACAACTCTGGCACAACTCTTGCAAAACTCTGGCACAACTCTGGCACAACTCTGGCTCAACTCTGGCACAACTCTCGCACAACTCTGGCACAACTCAAGCACAACCCTCGCACAACTCTGGCACAACTCATGCACAACCCTTGCACAACTCTGGCACAACTCTGGCACAACTCCGGTACAACTCTGGCAGAACTCTGGCACACCTCTGGCACAACACTCGCACAACTCTCGCACAACTCTCGCACATTTCTGGCAGAACTCTAGCACAATGCTGACACAACTCTGGCACAACTCTGGCACAACTCTGGCACAACTCTGGCACAACTCTGGCACAACTCTGGCACAACTCTGGCACAACTCTGGCACAACTACGGTACAACTCTGGCAGAACTCTGGCACACCTCTGGCACAACACTCGCACAACTCTCGCACAACTCTCGCACATTTCTGGTAGAACACTAGCACAATGCTGACACAACTCTGGCACGACTCTGGCACAACTCTCGCACAAGACTGGCACAACTCTGGTACAATTCTAGCACAACTCTGGCACAACTCAAGCACAACTCTCGCACAACGCTGGCACAACTATGGGAAAACTCTAGCACAACTCTGGCAAAACTCTGCCACAACTCTGGCACAACTCTGGCACAACTCTGGTAAAACACAAGCACAACTATAGCACAAACCTGGCACAGCTATGGTACAACTCTGGCACAATTCTGTTACAACTCTGGCACAACTCTGTCCCAACTCTTTCACACCTCTGGCACAACTCTCGCACAACTCTGGCACGACTCTCGCACAACTCTGGCACAACTCTTGCACAACTCTGGCACAACGCTGGCACAACTTTGGCACAAATCTGGCACAACTCTGGCACAACTCTGAAAGAACTCTGGCACAACTCTGGCACGACTCTGGCACAACTCTGACACAACTCTGGTACAACTCGGGCACAAATCTCGAACAAGACTGTCACAACTCTGGCATAACTCTGTCACAAATCTGGCACAACTCAAGCACAAATCTCGCACAACTCTGGCACAACGATCGCAATACTCCAGCACAACTCTGGCAGAACTGTGGCACAACTCTGGCACGACTCTGGCACAACTCTGGCACAACTCTGGCACAACTCTGGCACAACTCTGTTAAACCTCAAGCACAAATGTGGCACAATTCTGGCACAACTCTGGCACAACCCTTGCACAAATGTGGCACAATTATGGCACAACTCTCGCACAACTCTAGCGCAACTCTAGCACAACTCTGGCACAACTCTGGCACAACTCTCACACAACTCTGGCACAACCCTGGCACAACACTGGCACAACTCTGGCACAACTCTGGCACAACTCTCACACAACTCTGGCACAACCCTGGCACAACACTGGCACAACTCTGGCACAACTCTGGCACAACTCTCACACAACTCTGGCACAACCCTGGCACAACACTGGCACAACTCTGGCACAACTCTGGCACAACTCTCACACAACTCTGGCACAACCCTGGCACAACACTGGCACAACTCTGGCACAACTCTGGCACAACTCTCACACAACTCTGGCACAACCCTGGCACAACACTGGCACAACTCTGGCACAACTCTGGCACAACTCTCACACAACTCTGGCACAACCCTGGCACAACACTGGCACAACTCTGGCACAACTCTGGCACAACTCTCACACAACTCTGGCACAACCCTGGCACAACACTGGCACAACTCTGGCACAACTCTGGCACAACTCTCACACAACTCTGGCACAACCCTGGCACAACACTGGCACAACTCTGGCACAACTCTGGCACAACTCTCACACAACTCTGGCACAACCCTGGCACAACACTGGCACAACTCTGGCACAACTCTGGCACAACTCTCACACAACTCTGGCACAACCCTGGCACAACACTGGCACAACTCTGGCACAACTCTGGCACAACTCTCACACAACTCTGGCACAACCCTGGCACAACACTGGCACAACTCTGGCACAACTCTGGCACAACTCTCACACAACTCTGGCACAACCCTGGCACAACACTGGCACAACTCTGGCACAACTCTGGCACAACTCTCACACAACTCTGGCACAACCCTGGCACAACACTGGCACAACTCTGGCACAACTCTGGCACAACTCTCACACAACTCTGGCACAACCCTGGCACAACACTGGCACAACTCTGGCACAACTCTGGCACAACTCTCACACAACTCTGGCACAACCCTGGCACAACACTGGCACAACTCTGGCACAACTCTGGCACAACTCTCACACAACTCTGGCACAACCCTGGCACAACACTGGCACAACTCTGGCACAACTCTGGCACAACTCTCACACAACTCTGGCACAACCCTGGCACAACACTGGCACAACTCTGGCACAACTCTGGCACAACTCTCACACAACTCTGGCACAACCCTGGCACAACACTGGCACAACTCTGGCACAACTCTGGCACAACTCTCACACAACTCTGGCACAACCCTGGCACAACACTGGCACAACTCTGGCACAACTCTGGCACAACTCTCACACAACTCTGGCACAACCCTGGCACAACACTGGCACAACTTTGGCACAACTCTGGCACAACTCCTTCACAACTCTGACACATCTCTCACACAACTCTGGCACAACTCTGGCACAACTATGGCACAACTCTGGGACAACGCTGGCACAATTCTGGCACAACTCCTGCACAACTCTGTCACAACTCTGGCACAACTCCGGCACAACTCTCGCACAACTCTGGCACAACTCTGGCACAAATCTGGCAAAACTCTGGCACAACTCTGGTACAACTTTGGCACAACCCTGGCACAAGTCAAGCACAACTATGGCACACCTCTGGAAAAACTACGGTACAACTCTGGCACAACTCTGGCACAACTCTGGCACAAATCTGGCAAAACTCTTGCCCAACTCTGGCACACCTCTGGCACAACTCTCGCACAGCTCTCTCACAACTCTGGCACATCTCTGGCACAACTCTGGCACAACTCTGGCACAACTCTGGCACAACTCTGGCACAAATCTGGCACAAATCTGGCACAACTCTGGCCCAACTCTGGCACAAATCTGGCACAACTCTGGCCCAGCTCTGGCACAAATCTGGCACAACTCTGGCCCAGCTCTGGCACAAATCTGGCACAACTCTGGCCCAGCTCTGGCACAAATCTGGCACAACTCTGGCCCAGCTCTGGCACAAATCTGGCACAACTCTGGCCCAGCTCTGGCACAAATCTGGCACAACTCTGGCCCAGCTCTGGCACAAATCTGGCACAACTCTGGCCCAGCTCTGGCACAAATCTGGCACAACTCTGGCCCAGCTCTGGCACAAATCTGGCACAACTCTGGCCCAGCTCTGGCACAAATCTGGCACAACTCTGGCCCAGCTCTGGCACAAATCTGGCACAACTCTGGCCCAGCTCTGGCACAAATCTGGCACAACTCTGGCCCAGCTCTGGCACAAATCTGGCACAACTCTGGCCCAGCTCTGGCACAAATCTGGCACAACTCTGGCCCAGCTCTGGCACAAATCTGGCACAACTCTGGCCCAGCTCTGGCACAAATCTGGCACAACTCTGGCCCAGCTCTGGCACAAATCTGGCACAACTCTGGCCCAGCTCTGGCACAAATCTGGCACAACTCTGGCCCAGCTCTGGCACAAATCTGGCACAACTCTGGCCCAGCTCTGGCACAAATCTGGCACAACTCTGGCCCAGCTCTGGCACAAATCTGGCACAACTCTGGCCCAGCTCTGGCACAAATCTGGCACAACTCTGGCCCAGCTCTGGCACAAATCTGGCACAACTCTGGCCCAGCTCTGGCACAAATCTGGCACAACTCTGGCCCAGCTCTGGCACAAATCTGGCACAACTCTGGCCCAGCTCTGGCACAAATCTGGCACAACTCTGGCCCAGCTCTGGCACAAATCTGGCACAACTCTGGCCCAGCTCTGGCACAAATCTGGCACAACTCTGGCCCAGCTCTGGCACAAATCTGGCACAACTCTGGCCCAGCTCTGGCACAAATCTGGCACAACTCTGGCCCAGCTCTGGCACAAATCTGGCACAACTCTGGCCCAGCTCTGGCACAAATCTGGCACAACTCTGGCCCAGCTCTGGCACAAATCTGGCACAACTCTGGCCCAGCTCTGGCACAAATCTGGCACAACTCTGGCCCAGCTCTGGCACAAATCTGGCACAACTCTGGCCCAGCTCTGGCACAAATCTGGCACAACTCTGGCCCAGCTCTGGCACAAATCTGGCACAACTCTGGCCCAGCTCTGGCACAAATCTGGCACAACTCTGGCCCAGCTCTGGCACAAATCTGGCACAACTCTGGCCCAGCTCTGGCACAAATCTGGCACAACTCTGGCCCAGCTCTGGCACAAATCTGGCACAACTCTGGCCCAGCTCTGGCACAAATCTGGCACAACTCTGGCCCAGCTCTGGCACAAATCTGGCACAACTCTGGCCCAGCTCTGGCACAAATCTGGCACAACTCTGGCCCAGCTCTGGCACAAATCTGGCACAACTCTGGCCCAGCTCTGGCACAAATCTGGCACAACTCTGGCCCAGCTCTGGCACAAATCTGGCACAACTCTGGCCCAGCTCTGGCACAAATCTGGCACAACTCTGGCCCAGCTCTGGCACAAATCTGGCACAACTCTGGCCCAGCTCTGGCACAAATCTGGCACAACTCTGGCCCAGCTCTGGCACAAATCTGGCACAACTCTGGCCCAGCTCTGGCACAAATCTGGCACAACTCTGGCCCAGCTCTGGCACAAATCTGGCACAACTCTGGCCCAGCTCTGGCACAAATCTGGCACAACTCTGGCCCAGCTCTGGCACAAATCTGGCACAACTCTGGCCCAGCTCTGGCACAAATCTGGCACAACTCTGGCCCAGCTCTGGCACAAATCTGGCACAACTCTGGCCCAGCTCTGGCACAAATCTGGCACAACTCTGGCCCAGCTCTGGCACAAATCTGGCACAACTCTGGCCCAGCTCTGGCACAAATCTGGCACAACTCTGGCCCAGCTCTGGCACAAATCTGGCACAACTCTGGCCCAGCTCTGGCACAAATCTGGCACAACTCTGGCCCAGCTCTGGCACAAATCTGGCACAACTCTGGCCCAGCTCTGGCACAAATCTGGCACAACTCTGGCCCAGCTCTGGCACAAATCTGGCACAACTCTGGCCCAGCTCTGGCACAAATCTGGCACAACTCTGGCCCAGCTCTGGCACAAATCTGGCACAACTCTGGCCCAGCTCTGGCACAAATCTGGCACAACTCTGGCCCAGCTCTGGCACAAATCTGGCACAACTCTGGCCCAGCTCTGGCACAAATCTGGCACAACTCTGGCCCAGCTCTGGCACAAATCTGGCACAACTCTGGCCCAGCTCTGGCACAAATCTGGCACAACTCTGGCCCAGCTCTGGCACAAATCTGGCACAACTCTGGCCCAGCTCTGGCACAAATCTGGCACAACTCTGGCCCAGCTCTGGCACAAATCTGGCACAACTCTGGCCCAGCTCTGGCACAAATCTGGCACAACTCTGGCCCAGCTCTGGCACAAATCTGGCACAACTCTGGCCCAGCTCTGGCACAAATCTGGCACAACTCTGGCCCAGCTCTGGCACAAATCTGGCACAACTCTGGCCCAGCTCTGGCACAAATCTGGCACAACTCTGGCCCAGCTCTGGCACAAATCTGGCACAACTCTGGCCCAGCTCTGGCACAAATCTGGCACAACTCTGGCCCAGCTCTGGCACAAATCTGGCACAACTCTGGCCCAGCTCTGGCACAAATCTGGCACAACTCTGGCCCAGCTCTGGCACAAATCTGGCACAACTCTGGCCCAGCTCTGGCACAAATCTGGCACAACTCTGGCCCAGCTCTGGCACAAATCTGGCACAACTCTGGCCCAGCTCTGGCACAAATCTGGCACAACTCTGGCCCAGCTCTGGCACAAATCTGGCACAACTCTGGCCCAGCTCTGGCACAAATCTGGCACAACTCTGGCCCAGCTCTGGCACAAATCTGGCACAACTCTGGCCCAGCTCTGGCACAAATCTGGCACAACTCTGGCCCAGCTCTGGCACAAATCTGGCACAACTCTGGCCCAGCTCTGGCACAAATCTGGCACAACTCTGGCCCAGCTCTGGCACAAATCTGGCACAACTCTGGCCCAGCTCTGGCACAAATCTGGCACAACTCTGGCCCAGCTCTGGCACAAATCTGGCACAACTCTGGCCCAGCTCTGGCACAAATCTGGCACAACTCTGGCCCAGCTCTGGCACAAATCTGGCACAACTCTGGCCCAGCTCTGGCACAAATCTGGCACAACTCTGGCCCAGCTCTGGCACAAATCTGGCACAACTCTGGCCCAGCTCTGGCACAAATCTGGCACAACTCTGGCCCAACTCTGGCACAACTCTGGCACAACTCTTGCACAACTCTGGTACAACTCTTGCACAACTCTGGCACAACCCTCGCACAACTCTAGCAAAACTTTGGCACAACTCTGGCACAACTCTTGCACAACTCTGGCACAACTATGGCACAACTCTGGGACAACGCTGGCACAACTCTGACACAACTGTGGCACAACTCTCGCACAACGCTGGCACAACTCCAGCACAACTCAGGCACAACTCTGACACAATTCTGGCAAAACTCTGGCTCAACTTTGGCACAACTTTTGCACAACCCTGGCACAAGTCAAGCACAACGATGGTACAACCCTGCCACAACTATGGTACAACTCTGCCAAAACTCTGGCACAACACTGGCACAACTCTGGCACAACTCTGGCACAACTCTGGAACACCTCTGGCACAACTCTTGCACAACTCTCGCACAACTCTGGCACATCTCTCGCACAACTCTGGCACAACTCTGGAACAACTCTGGAACAACTCTGGCACAACTCTGGCAGGACTCTGGCTCAACTCTGGCACAATTCTGGCACAACTCTGGCACAACTCAAGAACAACTCTTCCACAACTCTGGCACAACTATGGAAAAACTCCAGCACAACTCTGGCACAAATCTGGCACAACTCTGGAACAACTCTGGCACAACTCTGGTACAACTCTGGCACAACTCTGGCACAACACTGGTAAAACTCAAGCACAACCCTGGCTCAACTCTGGCACATATACGGTACAACTCTGGCACAACTCGGGCACAACTCTGGCAGAACTCTGTTACAACTCTGGAACAACTCTGGCACAACTCTGGCACAACTCTGTTACAACTCTGGCACAACTCTGGCACGAATCTGGCACAACTCTGGCACAACTCTCGAACACGACTGGCACAACTCTGGCACAAACCTGGCACAACACTGGCACAACTCAAGCACAACTCTCGCACAACTCTCGCACAACTCTGGTACACCGATGGAAGAACACTAGCACAAATCTGGCAGAACTCTGGCACAACTCTGGCACAACTCTGGCACAACTCTGGCACAACTCTGGAACAACTCTGGCACAACTCTGGCACAAAACTTGCAGAACTCTTGCACAACTCTGGTAAAACTCAAGCACAACGATAGCACAACTCTGGCACAATTATGGTACAACTCTGGCACAACTCTGGCACAACTCTGGCACAAGTCTGTAACAACACTGACAAAACTTTGGCACACCTCTGGCTAAACTCTGGCACAACTCTGGCACAACTCTGGAACAACCCTGGTACAACTCTGGCACGACTCTGTCACAACACTGGCACAACTCTAGCACGACTCTGGCACAACTATTGCACAACTCTTGCACAACTCTGGAACAACTCTGGCATCACTCTGGCACAGCTATGGAACAAATCTGGCACAACTCTGGCACAATCCTTGCACAAATGTGGCACAACCATGGAACAACTCTGGCACAATTCTGGCACAACTCTGGCACAACTCTGGCACAACTCTAGCACAACTCTGGCACAACTCTGGCACAACTCTAGCACAACTCTCGCACAACCCTGGCACAACTCTGGCACAACTCTGGCATACCTCTGGCACATCTTTGGCAAACTCCGGCACAATTCTTCTTTACTCTGGCACAACTGTAGCACAAATGTGGCACAACGCTTTCACAATTCCGGCACAACTCTGGCACAACTCTGGCACAACGCAAGCACAACTATGGCACAACTCTAGCACAACTATGGCACAACTGTGGCACAACTCTGGCACAACTCTGGCACAACTCTGGCACAACTCTGGCACAACTCTGGCACAACTCTGACACAACTCTGGAACAACTCTGGCAGAACTCTGGCACGACTCTGGCACAACTCTGGCACAACTCTCGAAAAAGACTGGCACAACTCTGGCACCATTCTGGCACAACTCTGGCACAACTCAAGCACAACTCTCCCACAACTCTGGCACACCGATGGCAAAACTCTAGCACAAATCTGGCAGAACTTCGGCACAACTCTGGCACAACTCTGGCACAACTCTGGAACAACTCTGGCACAACTCTGGCACAACACTGGCACAAATCTTGCACAACTCTGGCACAACTCTGGTAAAACTCAAGCACAACTATAGCACAACTCTGGCACAATTATGGTACAACTCTGGCACAACTCTGGCACAACTCTGGCACAACTCTGGCACAACTCTGGAACAACCCTGGTACAACTCTGGCACGACTCTGTCACACTTCTGGCACAACTCTAGCACGACTCTGGCGCAACTCTGGCACAACTCTGGCTGAACTCTGGAACAAATCTGGCAAAACTCTGGCACAGGTATGGAACAAATCTGGCACAACTCTGGCACAACCCTTGCACAAATGTGGCACAACCATGGAACAACTCTGGCACAATTCTGGCACAACTCTGGCACAACTATGGCGCAACTCTAGCACAACTCTGGCACAACTCTGGCTCAACTCTGGCACAACTCTGGTACAACTCTGGCACAACTCTAGCACAACTCTCGCACAACCCTGGAAAAACTCTGGCACAACAATGGCATACCTCTGGCACATCTCTGGCACAACTCTGGCACAACTCTTCTTAACTCTGGCACAACTCTGGCACAACTCTGGCACAACTCTGGCACAACTCTGGCACAATTCCGGCACAACTCAGGCACAACTCTGGCACAACTCAAGCAAAACTATGGCACAACTCTGGCACAACTATGGCACAACTGTGGCACAACTATGGCACAGCTTTGGCACAACTATGGCACAACTCTTGCACAAGACTGGCACAACTCTCGCACAAGACTGGCACAACTCTGGCACAGTTCTGGCACAACGCTGGTACAACTCAAGCACAACTCTGGCAGACCTCTGGCAAACCTCTGGCACAACTATGGCGAAACTCTGGCACAACTCTGGCGCAACTATGGCACAACTCTGGCAAAACCCTGACACAACTCTGGAACAACTCTGGCACAAATCTTGCAAAGCTCTGGCACATTTCGGTTACAAGTCAAGCACAACTATGGCACAACTCTGGCACAACTCTGGTACAACTCTGGCACAATTCTGACACAACTCTCGCAAAACTCTGGCACAACCCTGGCACAACTCTGGCACACCTTTGGCTCAACTCTGGCACATCTCTTGCACAACTCTGGCACAACTCTCGCACAACTCTTCCACAACTCGGGCACAACTATGGCACAACTCTGGGACAACGCTGGCACAACTCTGGCACAACTGTGGCACAACTCTGGCACAACTCTGGCACAACTCGGCACAACTCTGGCACAACTCTGGCACAACTCTGGCACAACTCGGCACAACTCTGGCACAACTCTGGCACAACTCTGGCACAGCTCTGGCAAAACTCTGGCTCAACTCTGGCACAACCCTGGAGCAAGTCAAGCACAACTATGGCACAACTTTGGTACAACTATGGTACAACTCTGGCACAACTCTAGCATAACTCTGGCACAACTCTGGCACAACTCTGGAACACCTCTGGCACAACTCTTGCACAACTCTTGCACAACTCTGGCACATCTCTGGCAAAACTCTGGCACAACTCTGGCACAAGTCTGGAACAACCCTGGTACAACTCTGGCACGACCCTGTCACAACTCTGGCACAACTCTAGCACGACTCTGGCACAACTCTGGCACAACTCTGGCAAAACTCTGGAACAACTCTCACACAACTCTGGGACAGCTATGGAACAAATCTGGCAGAACTCTGGCACAACCCTTGCACAAATGTGGCACAGCCATACAACAACTCTGCCACAATTCTGGCACAAATGTGGCACAACTCTTGCGCAACTCTAGCACAACTTTGGCACAACTCTGGGACAACTATGGCACGACTCTGGCACAACTCTGGCTCAACTCTGGCACAACTCTGGCACAACTCTGGCACAACTCTAGCACAACTCTCGCACAGCCCTGGCAAAACTCTGGCACAACTCTGGCATACCTCTGGCACATCTCTGGCAAACTCTGCCACAACTCTTCTTAACTCCGGCACAACTCTGGTACAACTCTGGCACAACTCTAGCACAACTCTCGCACAGCCCTGGCAAAACTCTGGCACAACTCTGGCATACCTCTGGCACATCTCTGGCAAACTCTGCCACAACTCTTCTTAACTCCGGCACAACTCTGGTACAACTCTGGCACAACTCTAGCACAACTCTCGCACAGCCCTGGCAAAACTCTGGCACAACTCTGGCATACCTCTGGCACATCTCTGGCAAACTCTGCCACAACTCTTCTTAACTCCGGCACAACTCTGGTACAACTCTGGCACAACTCTAGCACAACTCTCGCACAGCCCTGGCAAAACTCTGGCACAACTCTGGCATACCTCTGGCACATCTCTGGCAAACTCTGCCACAACTCTTCTTAACTCCGGCACAACTCTGGTACAACTCTGGCACAACTCTAGCACAACTCTCGCACAGCCCTGGCAAAACTCTGGCACAACTCTGGCATACCTCTGGCACATCTCTGGCAAACTCTGCCACAACTCTTCTTAACTCCGGCACAACTCTGGTACAACTCTGGCACAACTCTAGCACAACTCTCGCACAGCCCTGGCAAAACTCTGGCACAACTCTGGCATACCTCTGGCACATCTCTGGCAAACTCTGCCACAACTCTTCTTAACTCCGGCACAACTCTGGTACAACTCTGGCACAACTCTAGCACAACTCTCGCACAGCCCTGGCAAAACTCTGGCACAACTCTGGCATACCTCTGGCACATCTCTGGCAAACTCTGCCACAACTCTTCTTAACTCCGGCACAACTCTGGTACAACTCTGGCACAACTCTAGCACAACTCTCGCACAGCCCTGGCAAAACTCTGGCACAACTCTGGCATACCTCTGGCACATCTCTGGCAAACTCTGCCACAACTCTTCTTAACTCCGGCACAACTCTGGTACAACTCTGGCACAACTCTAGCACAACTCTCGCACAGCCCTGGCAAAACTCTGGCACAACTCTGGCATACCTCTGGCACATCTCTGGCAAACTCTGCCACAACTCTTCTTAACTCCGGCACAACTCTGGTACAACTCTGGCACAACTCTAGCACAACTCTCGCACAGCCCTGGCAAAACTCTGGCACAACTCTGGCATACCTCTGGCACATCTCTGGCAAACTCTGCCACAACTCTTCTTAACTCCGGCACAACTCTGGTACAACTCTGGCACAACTCTAGCACAACTCTCGCACAGCCCTGGCAAAACTCTGGCACAACTCTGGCATACCTCTGGCACATCTCTGGCAAACTCTGCCACAACTCTTCTTAACTCCGGCACAACTCTGGTACAACTCTGGCACAACTCTGGCACAACTCTGGTACAACTCTGGCACAACTGTGGCACAACTCTGGCACAACATGGCACAACTTTGGCGCAACTCTGGCATGACTTTGGCTTGACTCTGGCACAACCCTGGCACAAAACTGGCACAAGTCTGGCAAAACACTGGCACACCTCTGGCACAACACAGGCACAATTCTGCTACAACTCTGGCACAACTCTGGCACAACTCTGGCACAACCCTTGCACAACCCTGGCACAACTCTGGCACGACCTTGGCACAACCATGGCACAACTCTAGCATGACTCTGGAACAACTCTGGTACAAGTCTGGCAAAACTCTGGCACAACTCTGGCAAAACTCTGGCACAACTCTGGCACAACTCTGGCACAACTAAGGCACAACTCTGGCACAACTCTGGCACAACTATGGCACAATTCTGGCACAAGTCTCGCACAACCGTGGCACAACTCTGGCATAACTCTGGAGCAACCCTGGCAAAACTCTGGCACAACTCTCGGACAACTCTGGGACAACTTTGGCACAACTCTGGCACATCTCTGGCACAACTCCGGAACAACTCTGGCACAACTCTGGCACAACTCTGGCACAACTATGGCACAACTCTGGCACAACTGTGGCACAAGTCTGGCACGACTGTGGCACAACTCTGGCACAACTCTCGCACAACTCTGGTACAACTCTGGCACAACTCTGGCACAACGCTGGCACAACTCTGGCACAACTCTGGCGAACCTCTGGCACAACTCTGGCACAACTTGGGCAAAAGTCTGGAACAACTGTGGCACAACTCTGGCAAAACTCTGGCACACCTCAGGCACAACTCTGGCACAACTTTGGCACACCTCTGGCACAACTCTGGCACAATTCTGGCACAACTCTGGCACAACTATGGCACAACTCTGACACAACTTTGGCACAACTCTGGCATAACGCTGGCACAACTCTGGCACAACTCTGGCGAACCTCTGGCACAACTCTGGCACAACTTGGGCAAAAGTCTGGAACAACTGTGGCACAACTCTGGCAAAACTCTGGCACACCTCAGGCACAACTCTGGCACAACTTTGGCACACCTCTGGCACAACTCTGGCACAATTCTGGCACAACTCTGGCACAACTATGGCACAACTCTGACACAACTTTGGCACAACTCTGGCATAACGCTGGCACAACTCTGGCACAACTCTGGCGAACCTCTGGCACAACTCTGGCACAACTTGGGCAAAAGTCTGGAACAACTGTGGCACAACTCTGGCAAAACTCTGGCACACCTCAGGCACAACTCTGGCACAACTTTGGCACACCTCTGGCACAACTCTGGCACAATTCTGGCACAACTCTGGCACAACTATGGCACAACTCTGACACAACTTTGGCACAACTCTGGCATAACGCTGGCACAACTCTGGCACAACTCTGGCGAACCTCTGGCACAACTCTGGCACAACTTGGGCAAAAGTCTGGAACAACTGTGGCACAACTCTGGCAAAACTCTGGCACACCTCAGGCACAACTCTGGCACAACTTTGGCACACCTCTGGCACAACTCTGGCACAATTCTGGCACAACTCTGGCACAACTATGGCACAACTCTGACACAACTTTGGCACAACTCTGGCATAACGCTGGCACAACTCTGGCACAACTCTGGCGAACCTCTGGCACAACTCTGGCACAACTTGGGCAAAAGTCTGGAACAACTGTGGCACAACTCTGGCAAAACTCTGGCACACCTCAGGCACAACTCTGGCACAACTTTGGCACACCTCTGGCACAACTCTGGCACAATTCTGGCACAACTCTGGCACAACTATGGCACAACTCTGACACAACTTTGGCACAACTCTGGCATAACGCTGGCACAACTCTGGCACAACTCTGGCGAACCTCTGGCACAACTCTGGCACAACTTGGGCAAAAGTCTGGAACAACTGTGGCACAACTCTGGCAAAACTCTGGCACACCTCAGGCACAACTCTGGCACAACTTTGGCACACCTCTGGCACAACTCTGGCACAATTCTGGCACAACTCTGGCACAACTATGGCACAACTCTGACACAACTTTGGCACAACTCTGGCATAACGCTGGCACAACTCTGGCACAACTCTGGCGAACCTCTGGCACAACTCTGGCACAACTTGGGCAAAAGTCTGGAACAACTGTGGCACAACTCTGGCAAAACTCTGGCACACCTCAGGCACAACTCTGGCACAACTTTGGCACACCTCTGGCACAACTCTGGCACAATTCTGGCACAACTCTGGCACAACTATGGCACAACTCTGACACAACTTTGGCACAACTCTGGCATAACGCTGGCACAACTCTGGCACAACTCTGGCGAACCTCTGGCACAACTCTGGCACAACTTGGGCAAAAGTCTGGAACAACTGTGGCACAACTCTGGCAAAACTCTGGCACACCTCAGGCACAACTCTGGCACAACTTTGGCACACCTCTGGCACAACTCTGGCACAATTCTGGCACAACTCTGGCACAACTATGGCACAACTCTGACACAACTTTGGCACAACTCTGGCATAACGCTGGCACAACTCTGGCACAACTCTGGCGAACCTCTGGCACAACTCTGGCACAACTTGGGCAAAAGTCTGGAACAACTGTGGCACAACTCTGGCAAAACTCTGGCACACCTCAGGCACAACTCTGGCACAACTTTGGCACACCTCTGGCACAACTCTGGCACAATTCTGGCACAACTCTGGCACAACTATGGCACAACTCTGACACAACTTTGGCACAACTCTGGCATAACGCTGGCACAACTCTGGCACAACTCTGGCGAACCTCTGGCACAACTCTGGCACAACTTGGGCAAAAGTCTGGAACAACTGTGGCACAACTCTGGCAAAACTCTGGCACACCTCAGGCACAACTCTGGCACAACTTTGGCACACCTCTGGCACAACTCTGGCACAATTCTGGCACAACTCTGGCACAACTATGGCACAACTCTGACACAACTTTGGCACAACTCTGGCATAACGCTGGCACAACTCTGGCACAACTCTGGCGAACCTCTGGCACAACTCTGGCACAACTTGGGCAAAAGTCTGGAACAACTGTGGCACAACTCTGGCAAAACTCTGGCACACCTCAGGCACAACTCTGGCACAACTTTGGCACACCTCTGGCACAACTCTGGCACAATTCTGGCACAACTCTGGCACAACTATGGCACAACTCTGACACAACTTTGGCACAACTCTGGCATAACGCTGGCACAACTCTGGCACAACTCTGGCGAACCTCTGGCACAACTCTGGCACAACTTGGGCAAAAGTCTGGAACAACTGTGGCACAACTCTGGCAAAACTCTGGCACACCTCAGGCACAACTCTGGCACAACTTTGGCACACCTCTGGCACAACTCTGGCACAATTCTGGCACAACTCTGGCACAACTATGGCACAACTCTGACACAACTTTGGCACAACTCTGGCATAACGCTGGCACAACTCTGGCACAACTCTGGCGAACCTCTGGCACAACTCTGGCACAACTTGGGCAAAAGTCTGGAACAACTGTGGCACAACTCTGGCAAAACTCTGGCACACCTCAGGCACAACTCTGGCACAACTTTGGCACACCTCTGGCACAACTCTGGCACAATTCTGGCACAACTCTGGCACAACTATGGCACAACTCTGACACAACTTTGGCACAACTCTGGCATAACGCTGGCACAACTCTGGCACAACTCTGGCGAACCTCTGGCACAACTCTGGCACAACTTGGGCAAAAGTCTGGAACAACTGTGGCACAACTCTGGCAAAACTCTGGCACACCTCAGGCACAACTCTGGCACAACTTTGGCACACCTCTGGCACAACTCTGGCACAATTCTGGCACAACTCTGGCACAACTATGGCACAACTCTGACACAACTTTGGCACAACTCTGGCATAACGCTGGCACAACTCTGGCACAACTCTGGCGAACCTCTGGCACAACTCTGGCACAACTTGGGCAAAAGTCTGGAACAACTGTGGCACAACTCTGGCAAAACTCTGGCACACCTCAGGCACAACTCTGGCACAACTTTGGCACACCTCTGGCACAACTCTGGCACAATTCTGGCACAACTCTGGCACAACTATGGCACAACTCTGACACAACTTTGGCACAACTCTGGCATAACGCTGGCACAACTCTGGCACAACTCTGGCGAACCTCTGGCACAACTCTGGCACAACTTGGGCAAAAGTCTGGAACAACTGTGGCACAACTCTGGCAAAACTCTGGCACACCTCAGGCACAACTCTGGCACAACTTTGGCACACCTCTGGCACAACTCTGGCACAATTCTGGCACAACTCTGGCACAACTATGGCACAACTCTGACACAACTTTGGCACAACTCTGGCATAACGCTGGCACAACTCTGGCACAACTCTGGCGAACCTCTGGCACAACTCTGGCACAACTTGGGCAAAAGTCTGGAACAACTGTGGCACAACTCTGGCAAAACTCTGGCACACCTCAGGCACAACTCTGGCACAACTTTGGCACACCTCTGGCACAACTCTGGCACAATTCTGGCACAACTCTGGCACAACTATGGCACAACTCTGACACAACTTTGGCACAACTCTGGCATAACGCTGGCACAACTCTGGCACAACTCTGGCGAACCTCTGGCACAACTCTGGCACAACTCTGGCACAACTCTGGCACAACTATGGCACAACTCTGGCACCACTCTGGAACAACTCTGGCACAACATTGCACAACTCTGGCCCAACTCTGGCACAACTCTGGGACAACTCTGGCGCAACTATGGCACGACTCTGGCACAACTCTAGCACAACTCTGGAAAACCTCTGGCATAACTCTGGCACAACTCTGGCACAACTCTGTCACAAATCTGGCAAAACTCTGGCAAAACTCTGACAAAACTCTGGAAAACCTCTGGCAAAATGTTAGCACAACTCTGGCACAACTCTGGCACAACTCTGGCAAGACTCTGGCACAACCCTGGCACAACTCTAGCACCACTCTGGCACAACTCTGGCACAAGTCTGGCAAATCTCTGGCACAACTCTACAACAACTCTGGCACAACTCTGGCACAACTCCGGCACAACTCTGGCACAACTCTGGTACAACTCCGGCACAACTCCGGCACAATTATGCACAACTCGGGCACAACTCTGGCAAAACATGGCACAACTTTGGCGCAACTCTGGCATGACTTTGGCTTGACTCTGGCACAATCCTGGCACAAAACTGGCACAAGTCTGGCACAACTCTGGCGCACCTCTGGCACAATTCAGGCACAATTCTGTTACAACTCTGGCACAACTCTGGCACAACTCTGGCACAACCCTTGCACAACCCTGGCACAACTCTGGCACGACCTTGGCACAACCATGGCACAACTCTAGCACGACTCTGGCATAACTCTGGTACAAGTCTCGCAAACCCCTGGCACAACTCTGGCGAAAATCTGGCACAACTCTGGCACAACTCTCGCACAACTCTGGCACAACTCTGGCGCAACTATGGCACAACTCTGGCACGACTCTGGCACAACTCTGGCACGACTCTGGCACAACTCTGGCACGACTCTGGCACAACTCTGGCACGACTCTGGCACAACTCTGGCACGACTCTGGCACAACTCTGGCACGACTCTGGCACAACTCTGGCACGACTCTGGCACAACTCTGGCACGACTCTGGCACAACTCTGGCACGACTCTGGCACAACTCTGGCACGACTCTGGCACAACTCTGGCACGACTCTGGCACAACTCTGGCACGACTCTGGCACAACTCTGGCACGACTCTGGCACAACTCTGGCACGACTCTGGCACAACTCTGGCACGACTCTGGCACAACTCTGGCACGACTCTGGCACAACTCTGGCACGACTCTGGCACAACTCTGGCACGACTCTGGCACAACTCTGGCACGACTCTGGCACAACTCTGGCACGACTCTGGCACAACTCTGGCACGACTCTGGCACAACTCTGGCACGACTCTGGCACAACTCTGGCACGACTCTGGCACAACTCTGGCACGACTCTGGCACAACTCTGGCACGACTCTGGCACAACTCTGGCACGACTCTGGCACAACTCTGGCACGACTCTGGCACAACTCTGGCACGACTCTGGCACAACTCTGGCACGACTCTGGCACAACTCTGGCACGACTCTGGCACAACTCTGGCACGACTCTGGCACAACTCTGGCACGACTCTGGCACAACTCTGGCACGACTCTGGCACAACTCTGGCACGACTCTGGCACAACTCTGGCACGACTCTGGCACAACTCTGGCACGACTCTGGCACAACTCTGGCACGACTCTGGCACAACTCTGGCACGACTCTGGCACAACTCTGGCACGACTCTGGCACAACTCTGGCACGACTCTGGCACAACTCTGGCACGACTCTGGCACAACTCTGGCACGACTCTGGCACAACTCTGGCACGACTCTGGCACAACTCTGGCACAACAATGAAACGACTCTGGCACAACTCTGGCACGACTCTGGCACAACTGTGGTACAACTCTGGCACAACTCTGGCACAACTCTGGCACAACCCTGGCACAACCCTGGCACAACTCTGGCACGACTCTGGCACAACCCTAACAGAACTCTAGCACCACTCTGGCACAACTCTGGCTCAAGTATTGCAAAACTCTGGAACAACTCTGGCACAACTCTGGCACAATTCTGGACAACTCTGGCAAAACTCTCGCACAACATGGCACAACTTTGGCGCTCCTGTGGCATGACTCTGGCTTAACTCTGGCACAACCCTGGCACAAATCTAGAACAACTCTGGAACAACTCTGGCACAACTCTGGCACAATTCTGTCACAACTCTTGCACAACTCTGCCACAACTTTTGCACAACCCAGGCACAACCCTGGCACAACTCTGGCATAACTCTGGCACAACCCTGGCACAACTCTGGCACAACTCTCAGACAACTCTGTGACAACTCTGGCACAACTCTGGAACAACTCTGGCACAACTCTGGCACAAGTCTGGCACAACTGTGGCACAACTCTGGCACAACTCTCGCACAACTCTGGTACAACTCTGGCACAACTCTGGCACAACTCTGGGACAACCCTGGCACAACTTTGGCACAACCCTGGCACGACCCTGGCAGAACTCTGGCACAACTCTGGCACAACTCTGGCATAATTCTGGCACAACTCTGGCACAACTATGGCACATCTCTGGCACAACTCTTGCACAACTCTGGCACAACTCTGGCACAACTCTCGCACAACTCTGGTACAACTCTGGCACAACTCTGGCACAACTCTGGGACAACCCTGGCACAACTTTGGCACAACCCTGGCACGACCCTGGCAGAACTCTGGCACAACTCTGGCACAACTCTGGCATAATTCTGGCACAACTCTGGCACAACTATGGCACATCTCTGGCACAACTCTTGCACAACTCTGGCACAACTCTGGCACAACTCTCGCACAACTCTGGTACAACTCTGGCACAACTCTGGCACAACTCTGGGACAACCCTGGCACAACTTTGGCACAACCCTGGCACGACCCTGGCAGAACTCTGGCACAACTCTGGCACAACTCTGGCATAATTCTGGCACAACTCTGGCACAACTATGGCACATCTCTGGCACAACTCTTGCACAACTCTGGCACAACTCTGGCACAACTCTCGCACAACTCTGGTACAACTCTGGCACAACTCTGGCACAACTCTGGGACAACCCTGGCACAACTTTGGCACAACCCTGGCACGACCCTGGCAGAACTCTGGCACAACTCTGGCACAACTCTGGCATAATTCTGGCACAACTCTGGCACAACTATGGCACATCTCTGGCACAACTCTTGCACAACTCTGGCACAACTCTGGCACAACTCTCGCACAACTCTGGTACAACTCTGGCACAACTCTGGCACAACTCTGGGACAACCCTGGCACAACTTTGGCACAACCCTGGCACGACCCTGGCAGAACTCTGGCACAACTCTGGCACAACTCTGGCATAATTCTGGCACAACTCTGGCACAACTATGGCACATCTCTGGCACAACTCTTGCACAACTCTGGCACAACTCTGGCACAACTCTCGCACAACTCTGGTACAACTCTGGCACAACTCTGGCACAACTCTGGGACAACCCTGGCACAACTTTGGCACAACCCTGGCACGACCCTGGCAGAACTCTGGCACAACTCTGGCACAACTCTGGCATAATTCTGGCACAACTCTGGCACAACTATGGCACATCTCTGGCACAACTCTTGCACAACTCTGGCACAACTCTGGCACAACTCTCGCACAACTCTGGTACAACTCTGGCACAACTCTGGCACAACTCTGGGACAACCCTGGCACAACTTTGGCACAACCCTGGCACGACCCTGGCAGAACTCTGGCACAACTCTGGCACAACTCTGGCATAATTCTGGCACAACTCTGGCACAACTATGGCACATCTCTGGCACAACTCTTGCACAACTCTGGCACAACTCTGGCACAACTCTCGCACAACTCTGGTACAACTCTGGCACAACTCTGGCACAACTCTGGGACAACCCTGGCACAACTTTGGCACAACCCTGGCACGACCCTGGCAGAACTCTGGCACAACTCTGGCACAACTCTGGCATAATTCTGGCACAACTCTGGCACAACTATGGCACATCTCTGGCACAACTCTTGCACAACTCTGGCACAACTCTGGCACAACTCTCGCACAACTCTGGTACAACTCTGGCACAACTCTGGCACAACTCTGGGACAACCCTGGCACAACTTTGGCACAACCCTGGCACGACCCTGGCAGAACTCTGGCACAACTCTGGCACAACTCTGGCATAATTCTGGCACAACTCTGGCACAACTATGGCACATCTCTGGCACAACTCTTGCACAACTCTGGCACAACTCTGGCACAACTCTCGCACAACTCTGGTACAACTCTGGCACAACTCTGGCACAACTCTGGGACAACCCTGGCACAACTTTGGCACAACCCTGGCACGACCCTGGCAGAACTCTGGCACAACTCTGGCACAACTCTGGCATAATTCTGGCACAACTCTGGCACAACTATGGCACATCTCTGGCACAACTCTTGCACAACTCTGGCACAACTCTGGCACAACTCTCGCACAACTCTGGTACAACTCTGGCACAACTCTGGCACAACTCTGGGACAACCCTGGCACAACTTTGGCACAACCCTGGCACGACCCTGGCAGAACTCTGGCACAACTCTGGCACAACTCTGGCATAATTCTGGCACAACTCTGGCACAACTATGGCACATCTCTGGCACAACTCTTGCACAACTCTGGCACAACTCTGGCACAACTCTCGCACAACTCTGGTACAACTCTGGCACAACTCTGGCACAACTCTGGGACAACCCTGGCACAACTTTGGCACAACCCTGGCACGACCCTGGCAGAACTCTGGCACAACTCTGGCACAACTCTGGCATAATTCTGGCACAACTCTGGCACAACTATGGCACATCTCTGGCACAACTCTTGCACAACTCTGGCACAACTCTGGCACAACTCTCGCACAACTCTGGTACAACTCTGGCACAACTCTGGCACAACTCTGGGACAACCCTGGCACAACTTTGGCACAACCCTGGCACGACCCTGGCAGAACTCTGGCACAACTCTGGCACAACTCTGGCATAATTCTGGCACAACTCTGGCACAACTATGGCACATCTCTGGCACAACTCTTGCACAACTCTGGCACAACTCTGGCACAACTCTCGCACAACTCTGGTACAACTCTGGCACAACTCTGGCACAACTCTGGGACAACCCTGGCACAACTTTGGCACAACCCTGGCACGACCCTGGCAGAACTCTGGCACAACTCTGGCACAACTCTGGCATAATTCTGGCACAACTCTGGCACAACTATGGCACATCTCTGGCACAACTCTTGCACAACTCTGGCACAACTCTGGCACAACTCTCGCACAACTCTGGTACAACTCTGGCACAACTCTGGCACAACTCTGGGACAACCCTGGCACAACTTTGGCACAACCCTGGCACGACCCTGGCAGAACTCTGGCACAACTCTGGCACAACTCTGGCATAATTCTGGCACAACTCTGGCACAACTATGGCACATCTCTGGCACAACTCTTGCACAACTCTGGCACAACTCTGGCACAACTCTCGCACAACTCTGGTACAACTCTGGCACAACTCTGGCACAACTCTGGGACAACCCTGGCACAACTTTGGCACAACCCTGGCACGACCCTGGCAGAACTCTGGCACAACTCTGGCACAACTCTGGCATAATTCTGGCACAACTCTGGCACAACTATGGCACATCTCTGGCACAACTCTTGCACAACTCTGGCACAACTCTGGCACAACTCTCGCACAACTCTGGTACAACTCTGGCACAACTCTGGCACAACTCTGGGACAACCCTGGCACAACTTTGGCACAACCCTGGCACGACCCTGGCAGAACTCTGGCACAACTCTGGCACAACTCTGGCATAATTCTGGCACAACTCTGGCACAACTATGGCACATCTCTGGCACAACTCTTGCACAACTCTGGCACAACTCTGGCACAACTCTCGCACAACTCTGGTACAACTCTGGCACAACTCTGGCACAACTCTGGGACAACCCTGG
Source organism: Penium margaritaceum (assembly GCA_023375785.1). Classification (NCBI taxonomy): domain Eukaryota; kingdom Viridiplantae; phylum Streptophyta; class Zygnematophyceae; order Desmidiales; family Peniaceae; genus Penium; species Penium margaritaceum. The sequence continues at coordinate 76,117 of SZWC01014023.1, forward strand.
CACAACTTTGGCACAACCCTGGCACGACCCTGGCAGAACTCTGGCACAACTCTGGCACAACTCTGGCATAATTCTGGCACAACTCTGGCACAACTATGGCACATCTCTGGCACAACTCTTGCACAACTCTGGCACAACTCTGGCACAACTCTCGCACAACTCTGGTACAACTCTGGCACAACTCTGGCACAACTCTGGGACAACCCTGGCACAACTTTGGCACAACCCTGGCACGACCCTGGCAGAACTCTGGCACAACTCTGGCACAACTCTGGCATAATTCTGGCACAACTCTGGCACAACTATGGCACAACTCTGGCACAACTCTGGCACAACTCTGGCACAACTCTGGCACAACCCTGGCACAATGCTGGCAAAACTCTGGCACGATTTTGGCACAACCCTGGCACAACTCTAGCACCACTCTGGACAACTCTGGCACAACTCTGGCAGCCTCTGGCACAAATCTGGCACAACTCTGGCACAACTCTGGCACAACTTTGCACAACTCTAGCACAACTCTCGCACAACATGGCACAACTTTGGCGCAACTCTGGCTTGACTCTGGCACAACCCTGGCACAAGTCTGGCACAAGTCTGGCACAACTCTGGCACACCTCTGGCACAACTCTGGCACAATTCTGTCACAACTCTGGCACAACTCTGGCACAACGCTGGCAAAACCCTGGCACAACTCTGGCCAGACCTTGGAACAACCCTGGCACAACTCTAGCACCACTCTGGCACAACGCTGTTACAGGTC
>SZWC01014024.1:8817-41820 GCA_023375785.1 Penium margaritaceum
TGGATTGCCAACGTCTATCGTCAACTATGATCAGTTCTCTTCTCTTGCCCTCCTTCGTGGCTGTGGCTCTTCTGTTCAGCTACTTGCCCACCTTAGTCGCTGTGGTTCTTCTCTTCAGCTCCTCATCCGCCTTCATGGCTACGGCCTTTGCTTTCCTCTCATCTCTTGCCTGCCTGATCTGGCTATGGCTATCTCTTTGCTGATCGAACATTGTGCCCGTGCTCTGTAGCACTCCGTCCACCAGTTGTCATCATCTGCCCTCAGTGTGTCCGCACGTTGGCACTGTGGCCCAAAGCCAATGCCTCAGTGCTATGACCTTACTTTGAGCCCATGCCATTGGCACTTCTCCAGCCTTTTGTCATCCTCCTTCATCTTTTCATCACTTTGCCCGCCTACAAAGCGCTACGGCTCAACGTCCGCTCCTTGGTGGCTGTGGCTCCAGCTTCAATCGCGCCCGCACCTGCTGTGCTGCGCCCATATTCATGATCAGGTCATCATTCCAGTTGAGGTGAAAATCAGCGTTTTTTTGCCACCGCTCCTCAGCGCTTCACTCAGCAGCAGTTCAGTAGCAGCTCCTGCACCCTTCGAAGTGATGTCATCACTCAGCCAGTACTCCACAGCTTCCCCAATGCTTCTGCCAACCTATGTTCAACACCTCTCATACAACCACAAACCTGATTCTGTTTCCTGACAGATGTAGCACCAGCCAACCCCCTATGCATGAAGCTTTGGCAGCAGCATAGGCTTTCAACTAATCTCGTGCCATTCTTGATGTTGCCACTTCTGTAGCCGCCACCGCTCATGTCTCCCGAGCCCCTACTACCATTGCTGGTGGAAACCCTGAACACAAGTTCACCCAGGCTGCTTCCATCTACGGACCTCTTGCAAGGGTTTCTGTGAATAAAGCCACTCAGATCTCAGCAGCAGCAGGTGCAGTTGCTGTCTCTGCTACCTTTGCTTCCACATCAACCTCATCTACCTCATCTACGGTCCAATTCATCCGGCCTGACACTCTCTCCTTTGCCATCTTCACCGCAGCTTCCACCTTTCCCACCACTGTTTGGGTATTGATTCCTTTTTTTGCTTGCGTAGATGCAGAAAGCGTCTTCATAACTGCATTGATAGGTTTATTTGTGTCTCGTGGTCTGGGCCACTTTGTTGAAATCCGTTCTTGCCGCCTCTGTTGTTGCTATGTTTCCATCTCTGTTCTCCCTTCTTTCACTTCCTCCGTAAAGAGAGCCCTCTACTTGCCCTCTCTTGATTGTTCCTTGGTCTTGTGGCTTCTTAGTCCGTTGCCTCCATTACTGGCACTTTGGTACTGTCGTTGCTAGCACCTCTACGTCACACTCCATAATTCTTCCATGCACTCTGGTACTGTGGTTGCTGGCACCTCTACATCACACTCCATAATTCTTCCATGCACTATCGTACTGTGGTTGCTGGCACCTCTACGTCACACTCCATAATTCTTCCATGCACTCTGGTACTGTGGTTGCTGGCACCTCTACGTCACACTCCATAATTCTTCCATGCACTCTGGTACTGTGGTTGCTGGCACCTCTACGTCACACTCCATAATTCTTCCATGCACTCTGGTACTGTGGTTGCTGGCACCTCTACGTCACACTCCATAATTCTTCCATGCACTCTGGTACTGTGGTTGCTGACACCTCTACGTCACACTCCATAATTCTTCCATGCACTCTGGTACTGTCGTTGCTGGCACCTCTACGTCACACTCCATAATTCTTCCATGCACTTTGGTACTGTGGTTGCTGGCACCTCTACGTCACACCCCATAATTCTTCCATGCACTCTGGTACTGTGGTTGCTGGCACCTCTACATCACACTCCATAATTCTTCCATGCACTCTGGTATTGTGGTTGCTCGCACCTCTACGTCACACTCCATAATTCTTCCATGCACTTTGGTACGGTGGTTGCTGGCACCTCTACATCACACTCCATAATTCTTCCATGCACTCTGGTATTGTGGTTGCTCGCACCTCTACGTCACACTCCATAATTCTTCCATGCACTTTGGTACGGTGGTTGCTGGCACCTCTACATCACACTCCATAATTCTTCCATGCACTCTGGTATTGTGGTTGCTCGCACCTCTACGTCACACTCCATAATTCTTCCATGCACTTTGGTACGGTGGTTGCTGGCACCTCTACATCACACTCCATAATTCTTCCATGCACTCTGGTATTGTGGTTGCTCGCACCTCTACGTCACACTCCATAATTCTTCCATGCACTTTGGTACGGTGGTTGCTGGCACCTCTACATCACACTCCATAATTCTTCCATGCACTCTGGTATTGTGGTTGCTCGCACCTCTACGTCACACTCCATAATTCTTCCATGCACTTTGGTACGGTGGTTGCTGGCACCTCTACATCACACTCCATAATTCTTCCATGCACTCTGGTATTGTGGTTGCTCGCACCTCTACGTCACACTCCATAATTCTTCCATGCACTTTGGTACGGTGGTTGCTGGCACCTCTACATCACACTCCATAATTCTTCCATGCACTCTGGTATTGTGGTTGCTCGCACCTCTACGTCACACTCCATAATTCTTCCATGCACTTTGGTACGGTGGTTGCTGGCACCTCTACATCACACTCCATAATTCTTCCATGCACTCTGGTATTGTGGTTGCTCGCACCTCTACGTCACACTCCATAATTCTTCCATGCACTTTGGTACGGTGGTTGCTGGCACCTCTACATCACACTCCATAATTCTTCCATGCACTCTGGTATTGTGGTTGCTCGCACCTCTACGTCACACTCCATAATTCTTCCATGCACTTTGGTACGGTGGTTGCTGGCACCTCTACATCACACTCCATAATTCTTCCATGCACTCTGGTATTGTGGTTGCTCGCACCTCTACGTCACACTCCATAATTCTTCCATGCACTTTGGTACGGTGGTTGCTGGCACCTCTACATCACACTCCATAATTCTTCCATGCACTCTCGTACTGTCGTTGCTGGCACCTCTACGTCACACTCCATAATTCTTCTATGCACTCTGGTACTGTGGTTGCTAGCACCTCTACGTCATACTCCATAACTCTTCCATGCACTCTGGTACTGTGGTTGCTGGCACCTCTACGTCACACTCCATAATTCTTCCATGCACTTTGGTACTGTGGTTGCAAGCACCTCTATAAAACACTCCATAATTCTTCCATGCACTCTTGTACTGTGGTTGCTGGCACCTCTACGTCACACTCCATAATTCTTCCATGCACTTTGGTACTCTGGTTGCTGGCACCTCTACGTCACACTCCATAATCCTTCCATGCACTCTAGTACTGTGGTTGCTGGCACCTCTACGTCACACTCCATAATTCTTCCATGCACTTTGGTATTATGGTTGCTGGCACCTTTACGTCACACACCATAATTCTTCCATGCACTCTGGTACTGTGGTTGCTGCCACCTCTACGTAAAACTCCATAATTCTTCCATGCACTCTGGTACTATGGTTGCTAGCACCACTACGTCAAATTCCATAACTCTTCCATGCACTTTGGTACTGTGGTTGCTGGCACCTCTACGTCACACTCCATAATTCTTCCATGCACTTTGGTACTGTGGTTGCTCGCACCTCTACGTCACACTCCATAACTCTTCCATGCACTCTGGTACTCTGGTTGCTAGCACCTCTACGTCATACTCCATAACTCTTCCATGCACTCTGGTACTCTGGTTGCTAGCACCTCTACGTCATACTCCATAACTCTTCCATGCACTCTGGTACTCTGGTTGCTAGCACCTCTACGTCATACTCCATAACTCTTCCATGCACTCTGGTACTCTGGTTGCTAGCACCTCTACGTCATACTCCATAACTCTTCCATGCACTCTGGTACTCTGGTTGCTAGCACCTCTACGTCATACTCCATAACTCTTCCATGCACTCTGGTACTCTGGTTGCTAGCACCTCTACGTCATACTCCATAACTCTTCCATGCACTCTGGTACTCTGGTTGCTAGCACCTCTACGTCATACTCCATAACTCTTCCATGCACTCTGGTACTCTGGTTGCTAGCACCTCTACGTCATACTCCATAACTCTTCCATGCACTCTGGTACTCTGGTTGCTAGCACCTCTACGTCATACTCCATAACTCTTCCATGCACTCTGGTACTGTCGTTGCTGGCACCTCTACGTCACACTCCATAATTCTTCTATGCACTCTGGTACTGTGGTTGCTAGCACCTCTACGTCATACTCCATAACTCTTCCATGCACTCTGGTACTGTGGTTGCTGGCACCTCTACATCACACTCCATAATTCTTCCATGCACTCTTGTACTGTGGTTGCTGGCACCTCTACGTCACACTCCATAATTCTTCCATGCACTTTGGTACTCTGGTTGCTGGCACCTCTACGTCACACTCCATAATTCTTCCATGCACTCTAGTACTGTGGTTGCTGGCACCTCTACGTCACACTCCATAATTCTTCCATGCACTTTGGTATTATGGTTGCTGGCACCTTTACGTCACACACCATAATTCTTCCATGCACTCTGGTACTGTGGTTGCTGCCACCTCTACGTCACACTCCATAATTCTTCCATGCACTCTTGTACTATGGTTGCTAGCACCACTACGTCAAATTCCATAACTCTTCCATGCACTTTGGTACTGTGGTTGCTGGCACCTCTACGTCACACTCCATAATTCTTCCATGCACTTTGGTACGGTGGTTGCTGGCACCTCTACGTCACACTCCATAATTCTTCCATGCACTCTGGTACTGTGGTTGCTGGCACCTCTACGTCACACTCCATAATTCTTCCATGCACTTTGGTACTGTGGTTGCTGGCACCTCTACGTCACACTCCATAATTCTTCCATGCACTCTGGTGCTGTGGTTGCTGGCACCTCTACGTCACACTCCATGATTGTTCCATGCACTCTGGTATTGTGGTTGCTCGCACCTCTACGTCACACTCCATAATTCTTCCATGCACTCTGGTACTGTGGTTGCTGGCACCTCTAAATCACACTCCATAAGTCTTCCATGCACTCTGGTACTATGGTTGCTGGCACCTCTACGTCACACTCCATAATTCTTCCATGCACTTTGGTACTGTGGTTGTAGGCACCTCTACGTCACACTCCATAATTCTTCCATGCACTCTTGTACTGTGGTTGTTGGCACCTCTACGTCACACTCCATAATTCTTCCATACACTTTGGTACTGTGGTTGCTGGCACCTCTACATCACAATCCATAATTCTTCCATGCACTCTGGTACTGTGGTTGCTAGCACCTCTACGTCACACTCCATAATTCATCCATGCACTTTGGTACTGTGGTTGCTGGCACCTCTACGTCACACTCCATAATTCTTCCATGCACTCTAGTACTGTGGTTGCTGGCACCTCTACGGCACACTCCATAATTCTTCCATGCACTTTGGTACTGTGGTTACTGGCACCTCTACGTCACACTCCATAATTCTTCCATGCACTTTGGCACAATGGTTGCTGGCACCTCTACGTCACACTCCATAATTCTTCCATGCACTTTGGTACTGTGGTTGCTGGCACCTCTACGTCACACTCCATAATTCTTCCATGCACTTTGGTACTGTGGTTGCTGGCACCTCTACGTCACACTCCATAATTCTTCCATGCACTTTGGTACGGTGGTTGCTGGCACCTCTACGTTACACTCCATAATTCTTCCATGCACTCTGGTACTGTTGTTGCTGGCACCTCTACGTCACACTCCATAATTCTTCCATGCACTTTGGTACTGTGGTTGCTGGCACCTCTACGTCACACTCCATAATTCTTCCATGCACTCTGGTACTGTGGTTGCTGGCACCTCTACGGCACACTCCATAATTCTTCCATGCACTTTGGTACTCTGGTTGCTGGCACCTCTACGTCACACTCCATAATTCTTCCAGGCACTCTGGTACTGTGGTTGCTGGCACCTCTACGTCACAGTCCATAATTCTTCTATGCACTCTAGTACTGTGGTTGCTGGCACCTCTACGGCACACTCCATAATTCTTCCATGCACTTTGGTACTCTGGTTGCTGGCACCTCTACGTCACACTCCATAATTCTTCCAGGCACTCTGGTACTGTGGTTGCTGGCACCTCTACGTCACAGTCCATAATTCTTCTATGCACTCTAGTACTGTGGTTGCTGGCACCTCTACGGCACACTCCATAATTCTTCCATGCACTTTGGTACTCTGGTTGCTGGCACCTCTACGTCACACTCCATAATTCTTCCAGGCACTCTGGTACTGTGGTTGCTGGCACCTCTACGTCACAGTCCATAATTCTTCTATGCACTCTAGTACTGTGGTTGCTGGCACCTCTACGGCACACTCCATAATTCTTCCATGCACTTTGGTACTCTGGTTGCTGGCACCTCTACGTCACACTCCATAATTCTTCCAGGCACTCTGGTACTGTGGTTGCTGGCACCTCTACGTCACACTCCATAATTCTTCTATGCACTCTGGTACTGTGGTTGCTGGCACCTCTACGTCATACTCCATAATTCTTCCATGCACTCTGGTACTGTGGTTGCTGGCACCTCTAAGTCACACTCCATAATTCTTTTATGCACTTTGGTACTGTGGTTGCAAGCACCTCTACGTCACACTCCTTAATTCTTCCATGCACTCTTGTACTGTGGTTGCTGGCACCTCTATGTCACAATCCATAATTCTTCCATGCACTTTGGTACTCTGGTTGCTGGCACCTCAACGTCACACTCCATAATTCTTCCATGCACTCTAGTATTGTGGTTGCTGGCACCTCTACGTCACACTCCATAATTCTTCCATGCACTTTGGTATTATGGTTGCTGGCACCTTTACGTCACACACCATAATTCTTCCATGCACTCTGGTATTGTGGTTGCTGCCACCTCTACGTCACATTCCATAATTCTTCCATGCACTCTGGTACTCTGGTTGCTGGCACCACTACGTCAAACTCCATATCTCTTCCATGCACTTTGGTACTGTGGTTGCTGGCACCTCTACGTCACACTCCATAATTCTTCCATGCACTTTGGTACGGTGGTTGCTGGCACCTCTACGTCACACTCCATAATTCTTCCATGCACTCCGGTACTGTGGTTGCTGGCACCTCTACGTCACACTCCATAATTCTTCCATGCACTCTGGTACTGTTGTTGCTGGCACCTCTACGTCACACTCCATAATTCTTCCATGCACTTCGGTACTGTGGTTGCTGGCACCTCTACGTCACACTCCATAATTCTTCCATGCACTCTGGTACTGTGGTTCCTGGCACCTCTACGTTACACTCCATAATTCTTCCATGCACTTTCGTACTGTGGTTGCTGGCACCTCTACGTCACACTCCATAATTCTTCCATGCACTCTGGTACTGTGGTTGCTGGCACCTCTACGTCACACTCCATGATTGTTCCATGCACTCTGGTATTGTGGTTGCTGGCACCTCTACGTCACACTCCATAATTCTTCCATGCACTCTGGTACAGTGGTTGCTGGCACCTCTACGTCACACTCCATAATTCTTCCATGCACTCTGGTACTGTGGTTGCTGGCACCTCTACGTCACACTCCATAATTCTTCCATGCACTTTGGTACTGTGCTTGCAGGCACCTCTACGTCACACTCCATAATTCTTCCATGCACTCTTGTACTGTGGTTGATGGCACCTCTACGTCACACTCCATAATTCTTCCATACACTTTGGTACTCTGGTTGCTGGCACCTCTACGTCACACTCCATAATTCTTCCATGCACTCTAGTACTGTGGTTGCTGGCACCTCTACGCTACACTCCATAATTCTTCCATGCACTCTTGTACTGAGGTTGCTGGCACCTCTACGTCACACTCCATAATTCTTCCATGCACTTTAGTATCATGGTTGTTGGCACCTTTACGTCCTACACCATATTTCTTCCATGCACTCTGGTACTGTGGTTGCTGGCACCTCTACGTCACACTCCATAATTCTTCCATGCACTGTGGTACTGTGGTTGCTGGTACCACTACGTCAAACTCCATAACTCTTCCATGCACTTTGGTACTGTGGTTGATGGCACCTCTACGTCACACTCCATAATTCTTCCATGCACTTTGGTACTGTGGTTGCTGGCACCTCTACGTCAAACTCCATAATTCTTCCATGCACTTTGGTACTGTGGTTGCTGGCACCTCTACTTCACACTCCATAATTCTTCCATGCACTTTGGTACTGTGGTTGCTGGCACCTCTACGTCACACTCCATAACTCTTCCATGCACTTTGGTACTGTGGTTGCTGGTACCTCTACGTCACACTCCATAATTCTTCCATGCACTTTGGCATTGTGGTTGCTGGCACCTTTACGTCATACTCCATAATTCTTCCATCCACTTTGGTACTGTGGTTGCTTGCACCTCTACGTCACACTTCATAATTCTTCCATGCACTTTGGTACTGTGGTTGCTGGCACCTCTACGTCACACTCCATAATTCTTCCATGCACTTTGGTACTGTGGTTGCTGGCACCTCTACGTCACACTCCATAATTCTTCCATGCACTTTGGTACTGTGGTTGCTTGCACCTCTACGTCACACTTCATAATTCTTCCATGCACTTTGGTACTGTGGTTGCTGGCACCTCTACGTCACACTCCATAATTCTTCCATGCACTTTGGTACTGTGGTTGCTGGCACCTCTACGTCACACTCCATAGTTCGTCCATCCACACTGGTACTGTGCTTGCTGGAACCTCTACGTCACACTCCATAATTCTTCCATGCACTTTGGTACTGTGGTTGCTGGCACCTCTATATCACACTCCATAATTCTTCCATGCACTCTGGTACTGTGGTTGCTGGCACCTCTACATCACACTCCATAATTCTTCCATGCACTCTGGTACTGTGGTTTCTGGCACCTCTACGTCACACACCATAACTCTTCCATGCACTTTGGTACAATGGTTGCTGGCACCTCTACGTCACACTCCATAATTCTTCCATGAACTTTGGTACTGTCGTTGCTGGCACCTCTACGTCACACTCCATAATTCTTCCATGCACTCTGGTACTGTCGTTGCTGGCACCTCTACGGCACACTCCATAACTCTTCCATGCACTTTGGTACTGTGGTTGCTGGCACCTCTACGTCACACTCCATAACGTTTCCATGCACTCTGGTACAGTGGTTGCTGGCACCTCTACGGCACACTCCATAATTCTTCCATGCACTTTGGTACTGTGGTTGTTGGCACCTCTACGTCACACTTTATAATTCTTCCATATACTTTGGTACCGTGGTTGCTGGCACCTCTACGGCACACTCCACTATTCTTCCATGCACTCTAGTACTGTGGTTGGTGGCACCTCTATGGCACTCCATGATTCATCCATGCACTCTGGTACTGTGGTTGCTGGCACCTCTACGTCACACTCCATAATTCTTCCATGCATTTTGGTACTGCGGTTGCTGGCACCTCAACGGCACATTCCACTATTCTTCCAGGCACTCGTGTACTGTGGTTGCTGGCACCTCTACGTCACACTCCATAATTCTTCCATGCACTTTGGTACTGTGGTTGCTGGCACCTTTATGGCACACTCCATAATTCTTCCATGCACTCTTGTACTGTGGTTGCTGGCACCTCTACGTCACACTTCATAAGTCTTCCATGCACTTTGGTACTCTCGTTGCTGGCACATCTACGTCACACTCCATAATTCTTTCATGCACTTTGGTACTGTGGTTCTTGGCACCTCTACGTAACACTCCATAACTCTTCCATGCACTCTGGTACTGCGGTTGCTGGCACCTCTACGTCACACTCAATTATTTTACCATGCACTCTGGTGCTGTGGTTGCTGGCATCTCTACGTCACACTGCATAATTCTTCCATGCACTCTGGTACTGTGGTTGCTGGCACCTCTACGTCACACTCCATAAATCTTCCATGCACTCTGGTACTGTGGTTTCTGGCACCTCTACGTCACACTCCATAATTCTTCCATGCACTTTGGTACAGTGGTTGCTGGCACCTCTACGTCACACTCCATAATTCTTCCATACACTCTGGTACTGTGGTTCCTGGCACCTCTACGTCACACTCCATAATTCTTCCATACACTCTGGTACTGTGGTTCCTGGCACCTCTACGTCACACTCCATAATTGTTCCATGCACTCTGGTACTGTGGTTGCTGGCACCTCTACGTCACACTCCATAATTCTTCCATGCACCCTGGTACTGTGGTTGTTGGCTCCTCAACGTCACACTCCATAATTCTTCCATGCACTCTGGTACTGTGGTTGCTGGCACCTTTACGTCACACTCCATGATTCTTCCATGCACTTTGGTACTGTGGTAGCAGGCACCTCTACGTCACACTACATAATTCTTCCATGCACTTTTGTACTGTGGTTGCTGGCACCTCTACGTCACACTTCATAATTCTTCCATGCACTTTGGTACTGTGGTTGCTGGCACCTCTACGTCACACTCCATAATTCTTCCATGCACTTTGGTACTGTGGTTGCTGGCACCTCTACGTCACACTTCATAATTCTTCCATGCACTTTGGTACTGTGGTTGCTGGCACCTCTACGTCACACTCCATAATTCTTCCATGCACTTTGGTACTGTGGTTGCTGGCACCTCTACGTGACACTCCATAGTTCGTCCATCCACACTGGTACTGTGGTTGCTGGCACCTCTACGTCACACTCCATTATTCTTCCATGCACTTTGGTACTGTGGTTGCTGGCACCTCTACATCACACTCCATAATTCTTCCATGCACTCTGGTACTGTGGTTGCTGGCACCTCTACATCACACTCCATAATTCTTCCATGCACTCTGGTACTGTGGTTGCTGGCACCTCTACGTCACACTCCATAACTCTTCCATGATCTTTGGTACAATGGTTTCTGGCACCTCTACGTCACACTCCATAATTCTTCCATGAACTTTGGTACTATCGTTGCTGGCACCTCTACGTCACACTCCATAATTCTTCCATGCACTCTGGTACTGTCGTTGCTGGCACCTCTATGGCACACTCCATAATTCTTCCATGCACTTTGGTGATTTGGTTGCTGGCACCTCTACGTCACACTCCATAACTTTTCCATGCACTCTGGTACAGTGGTTGCTGGCACCTCTACGGCACACTCCATAATTCTTCCATGCACTTTGGTACTGTGGTTGTTGGCACCTGTACGTCACACTCCATAATTCTTCCATATACTTTGGTACCGTGGTTGCTGGCACCTCTACGGCACACTCCACTATTCTTCCATGCACTCTAGTACTGTGGTTGGTGGTACCTTTACGGCACTCCATAATTCTTCCATGCACTCTGGTGTTGTGGTTGCTGGCACCTCTATGTCACACTCCATAATTCTTCCATGCATTTTGGTACTGCGGTTGCTGGCACCTCAACGGCACACTCCACTATTCTTCCATGCACTCGTGTACTGTGGTTGCTGGCACCTCTACGTCACACTCCATAATTCTTCCATGCACTTTGGTACTGTGGTTGCTGGCACCTTTACGGCACACTCCATAATTCTTCCATGCACTCTTGTACTGTGGTTACTGGCACCTCTACGTCACACTCCATAAGTCTTCCATGCACTTTGGTACTGTCGTTGCTGGCACATCCACGTCACACTCCATAATTCTTCCATGCACTTTGGTACTGTGGTTCTTGGCACCTCTACGTCACACTCCATAATTCTTCCTTGCACTCTGGTACTGCGGTTGCTGGCACCTCTACGTTACACTCCATTGTTTTACCATGCACTCTGGTACTGTGGTTGCTGGCATCTCTACGTCACACTCCATAATTCTTCCATGCACTCTGGTACTGTGGTTGCTGGCACCTCTACGTCACACTCCATAAATCTTCCATGCACTCAGGTACTGTGGTTGCTGGCACCTCTACGTCACACTCCATAATTCTTCCATGCACTTTGGTACAGTGGTTGCTGGCACCTCTACGTCACACTCCATAATTCTTCCATACACTCTGGTACTGTGGTTCCTGGCACCTCTACGTCACACTCCATAATTCTTCCATACACTCTGGTACTGTGGTTCCTGGCACCTCTACGTCACACTCCATAATTGTTCCATGCACTCTGGTACTGTGGTTGCTGGAACCTCTACGTCACACTCCATAATTCTTCCATGCACCGTGGTACTGTGGTTGCTGGCACCTCAACGTCACACTCCATTATTCTTCCATGCACTCTGGTACTGTGGTTGCTGGCACCTGTACGTCACACTCCATAATTCTTCCATGCACTTTGGTACTGTGGTTGCAGTTACCTCTACGTCACACTCCATAATTCTTCCATGCACTCTTGTACTGTGGTTGCTGGCACCTCTACGTCACACTCCATAATTCTTCCATGCACTCTGGTACTGTGGTTGCTGGCACCTCTACGTCACACTCCATAATTCTTCCATGCACTCTTGTACTGTGGTTGCTGGCACCTCTACGTCACACTCCATAATTCTTCCATGCACTCTGGTACTGTGGTTGCTGGCACCTCTACGTCACACTCCATAATTCTTCCATGCACTTTGGTATTATTGTTGCTGATACCTTTACGTCACACACCATAATTCTTCCATGCACTCTGGTACTGTGGTTGCTGGCACCTCTACTTCACACTCCATAATTCTTCCATGCACTCTGGTACTGTGGTTGCTAGCACCACTACGTCAAACTCCATAACTCTTCCATGCACTTTGGTACTGTGGTTGCTGGCTCCTGTATGTCACACTCCATAATTCTTCCATGCACTTTGGTATTGTGGTTGCTGGCACCTCTACGTCACACTCCATAATTCTTCCATGCACTTTGGTACTGTCGTTGCTAGCACCTCTATGTCACACTCCATAATTCTTCCATGCACTTTGGTACTGTGGTTGCTGGTACCTCTACGTCACACTCCATAATTCTTCCATGCACTTTGGTATTGTGATTGCTGGCACCTCTACGTCACACTTCATAATTCTTCCATGTACTTTGGTACTGTGGTTGCTGGCACCTCTACGTCACACTCCATAATTCTTCCATGCACTTTGGAACTGTGGTTGCTGGCACCTCTACGTCACACTCCATAGTTCGTCCATCCACTCTGGTACTGTGGTTGCTGGCACCTCTACGTCACACTCCATAATTCTTCCACGCACTTTGGTATTGTGGTTGCTGGCACCTCTACATCACACTCCATAATTCTTCCATGCACTCTGGTACTGTGGTTGTTGGCACCTCTACATCACACTCCATAATTCTTCCATGCACTCTGGTACTGTGGTTGCTGGCACATCTACGTCACACTCCACAATTCTTCCATGAATTTTGGTACTGTCGTTGCTGGCACCTCTACGTCACACTCCATAATTCTTCCATGCACTCTGGTACTGTCGTTGTTGGCACCTCTACGGCACACTCCATAATTCTTCCATGCACTTTGGTACTGTGGTTGCTGGCACCTCTACGTCATACTCCATAACTTTTCCATGCACTGTGGTACAGTGGTTGCTGGCACCTCTACGTCACACTCCATAATTGTTCCATGCACTCTGGTACTGTGGTTGCTGGCACCTCTACGTCACACTCCATAATTCTTCCATGCACCCTGGTACTGTGGTTGCTGGCACCTCTACATCACACTCCATAATTCTTCCATGCACTCTGGTACGATGGTTGATGGCACCTCTACGTCACACTCCATAATTCTTCCATGCACTTTGGTACTGTGGTTGCTGGCACCTCTACATCACACTCCATAATTCTTCCATGCACTCTGGTACGATGGTTGATGGCACCTCTACGTCACACTCCATAATTCTTCCATGCACTTTGGTATAATGGTTGCTGGCACCTCTACGTCACACTCAATAATTCTTCCATGCACTTTGGTAGTGTCGTTGCTGGCACCTCTACGTCACATTCTATAATTCTTCCATGCACTCTAGTACTGTCGTTGCTGGCACCTCTACGGCACATTCCATAATTGTTCCATGCACTTTGGTACTGTGGTTGCTGGCACCTCTTCATCACACTCCATGGCTTTTCCATGCACTCTGGTACAGTGGTTTCTGGCACCTCTACGGCACACTCCATAATTCTTCCATGCACTTTGGTAGTGTGGTTGTTGGCACCTCTACGTCACACTCCATAATTCTTCCATGCACTTTGGTACCGTGGTTGTTGGCACCTCAACGGCACACTCCATAATTCTTCCATGCACTCTGGTACTGTGGTTGGTGGCACCCCTACGGCACACTCCATAATTCTTCGATGCACTCTGGTACTGTGGTTGCTGGCACCTCTACGTCACACTCCATAATTCTTCCATGCACTTTGATACTGCGGTTGTTGGCACCTCAACGGCACACTCCATATTTCTTCCATGCACTCGTGTACTATGGTTGCTGGCACCTCTACGTCACACTCCATAATTCTTCCATGCACTTTGGTACTGTGGTTGCTGGCACCTTTACAACACACTCCATAATTCTTCCATGTACTCTGGTACTGTGGTTGCTAGCACCTCTACGTCACACTCCATAAGTCTTCCATGCACTTTGGTACTGTCGTTGCTGGCACCTCTACGTCACACTCGATAATTCTTCCATGCACTTTGGTACTGTGGTTGCTGGCACCTCTACGCCATACTCCATAATTCTTCCATGCACTCTGGTACTGTGGTTGCTGGCACCTCTACGTCATACTCCATAATTCTTCCATGCACTTTGGTACTGTGGTTGCTGGCACCTCTACGCCATACTCCATAATTCTTCCATGCACTCTGGTACTGTGGTTGCTGGCACCTCTACGTCATACTCCATAATTCTTCCATGCACTCTGGTACTGTGGTTGGTGGCACCTCTACCTCACACTCCAAAATTCTTCCATGCACCCTGGTACTGTGGTTGCTGGCACCTCTACGTCACACTCCATAATTCTTCCATGCACTTTGGTACTGTCGTTGCTGGCACCTCTACGTCACACTCCATAATTCTTCCATGCACTCTGGTACTGTGGTTGCTGGCACCTCTACGTCATACTCCATAATTCTTCCATGCACTCTGGTACTATAGTTGCTGGCACCTCTACGTCACACTCCATAATTCTTCCATGCACTCTGGTACTGTGGTTGCTAGCACCTCTACGTCACACTCCATTATTCTTCCATACACTCTGGTACTGTGGTTGCTGGCACCTCTACGTCACACTCCATAATTCTTCCATGCACTCTGGTATTGTTGTTGATTGCACCTCTACGTCACAGTCCATAAGTCTTCAATGCACTCTCGTACTGTGGTTGCTGGCACCTCTACGTCACACTCCATAATTCTTCCATGCACTCTGGTATTGTTGTTGATTGCACCTCTACGTCACAGTCCATAAGTCTTCAATGCACTCTCGTACTGTGGTTGCTGGCACCTCTACGTCACACTCCATAATTCTTCCATGCACTCTGGTACTGTGGTTGCTGGCACCTCTACGTCACACTCCATAATTCTTCCATGCACTCTGGTACTGTGGTTGCTGGCACCTCTACGTCACACTCCATAATTCTTCCATGCACTCTGGTACTATGGTTGCTAGCACCTCTACGTCATACTCCATAATTCTTCCATGCACTTTGGTTTTGTGGTTGCTGGCACCTCTACGTCACACTCCATAATTCTTCCATGCACTCTGGTACTGTGGTTGCCTGCACCTATACGTCACACTCCATAATTCTTCCATGCACTCTAGTACTGTGGTTGCTGACACCTCTACGTCACACTCCATAATTCTTCCATGCACTCTGGTACTGTGGTTGCTGGCACTTCTACGTCACATTCCATAATTCTTCCATGCACTCTGGTACTGTGGTTACTAGCACCTCTACGTCACACTGCATCATTCTTCCATGCACTGTGGTACTGTCGTTGCTGGCACCTCTACGTCACACTCCATAATTCTTCCATGCACTCTGGTACTGTGGTTGCTGGCACCTCTACGTCACACTCCATAATTCTTCCATGCACTCTGGTACTGTGGTTGCTGGCACCTCTACGTCATACTCCATAATTCTTCCATGCACTCTGGTACTGTGGTTGCTGGCACCTCTACGTCACACTCCATAATTCTTCCATGCACTCTGGTAATGTGGTTGGTGGCACCTCTACATCACACTCCATAATTCTTCCATGCACTCTGGTACTGTGGTTACTGGCACCTCTACGTCACACTCCATAATTCTTCCATGCACTTTGGTACTTTCGTTGCTGGCACCTCTATGTCACACTCCATAATTCTTCCATGCACTCTGGTATTGTGGTTGCTGGCACCTCTATGTCACACTCCATAATTCTTCCATGCACTCTGGTACTATAGTTGCTGGCACCTCTACGTCACACTCCATAATTCTTCCATGCACTCTTGTACTGTGGTTGCTGGCACCTCTACGTCACACTCCATAATTCTTCCATGCACTCTGGTACTATAGTTGCTGGCACCTCTACGTCACACTCCATAATTCTTCCATGCACTCTTGTACTGTGGTTGCTGGCACCTCTACGTCACACTCCATATTTCTTCCATGCACTCTGGCACTGTGGTTGCTGGCACCTCTACGTCACACTCCATAATTCTTCCATGCACTCTGGTACTATGGTTGCTAGCACCTCTACGTCATACTCCATAATCCTTCCATGCACTTTGATACTGTGGTTGCTGGCACCTCTACGTCACACTCCATAATTCTTCCATGCACTCTGGTACTATGGTTGCTAGCACCTCTACGTCATACTCCATAATCCTTCCATGCACTTTGATACTGTGGTTGATGGCACCTCTACGTCACACTCCATAAGTCTTCCATGTACTCTGGAACTGTGGTTGCCTGCACCTCTACGTCACACACCATAATTCTTCCATGCACTCTGGTACTGTGGTTCCTGGCACCTCTACGTCACACTCCATAATTCTTCCATGCACTCTGGTACTGTGGTTGCTGGCGCCTCTACGTCACACTCCATAATTCTTCCATGCACTCTGGTACTATGGTTGCTGGCACCTCTACGTCATACTCCATAATTCTTCCATGCACTTTGGTATTGTGGTTGCTGGCACCTCTACGTCACACTCCATAATTCTTCCATGCACTCTGGTACTGTGGTTGCGTGCACCTCTACGTCACACTCCATAATTCTTCCATGCACTTTGGTACTGTGGTTGCTGGCACCTCTACGTCACACTCCATAATTCTTCCATGCACTCTGGTAGTGTGGTTGCTGGCACCTCTACGTCACATTCCATAATTCTTCCATGCACTCTGGTACTGTGGTTGCTAGCACCTCTACGTCACACTGCATAATTCTTCCATGCACTTTGGTACTATCGTTGCTGGCACCTCTACGTCACAATCCATAATTCTTCCATGCACTCTGGTACTGTGGTTGCTGGCACCTCTACGTCACACTCCATAATTCTTCCATGCACTTTGGTACTGTGGTTGCTGGCACCTCTACGCCATACTCCATAATTCTTCCATGCACTCTGGTACTGTGGTTGCTGGCACCTCTACGTCACACTCCATAATTCTTCCATGCACTCTGGTACTGTGGTTGGTGGCACCTCTACGTCACACTCCATAGGTCTTCCATGCACTCTGGTACTGTGGTTGCTGGCACCTCTACGTCACACTCCATAATTCTTCCATGCACTTTGGTACTGCCGTTGCTGGCACCTCTACATCACACTCCATAAATCTTCCATGCACTCTGGTACTGTGGTTGCTGGCACATCTACGTCACACTCCATAATTCTTCCATGCACTCTGGTACTATAGTTGCTGGCACCTCTACGTCACACTCCATAATTCTTCCATGCACTCTGGTACTGTGGTTGCTAGCACCTCTACGTCACACTCCATTATTCTTCCATGCACTCTGGTACTGTGGTTGCTGGCACCTCTACGTCACACTCCATAATTCTTCCATGCACTCTGGTATTGTTGTTGATTGCACCTCTACGTCACAGTCCATAAGTCTTCAATGCACTCTGGTACTGTGGTTCTTGGCACCTCTACGTCACACTCCATAATTCTTCCATGCACTCTGGTACTGTGGTTGCTGGCACCTCTACGTCACACTCCATAATTCTTCCATGCACTCTGGTACTATGGTTGCTAGCACCTGTACGTCATACTCCATAATTCTTCCATGCACTTTGGTATTGTGGTTGCTGGCACCTCTACGTCACACTCCATTATTCTTCCATGCACTCTGGTACTGTGGTTGCTAGCACCTCTACGTCACACTCCATAATTCTTCCATGCACTCTGGTACTGTGGTTGCTGGCACCTCTACGTCACACTCCATAATTCTTCCATGCACTTTGGTACTGTGGTTGCTGGCACCTCTACGCCATACTCCATAATTCTTCCATGCACTCTGGTACTCTGGTTGCTGGCACCTCTACGTCACACTCCATAATTCTTCCATGCACTCTGGTAATGTGGTTGGTGGCACCTCTACATCACACTCCATAATTCTTCCATGCACTCTGGTACTGTGGTTGCTGGCACCTCTACGTCACACTCCATAATTCTTCCATGCACTTTGGTACTTTCGTTGCTAGCACCTCTATGTCACACTCCATAAGTCTTCCATGCACTCTGGTATTGTGGTTGCTGGCACCTCTACGTCACACTCCATAATTCTTCCATGCACTCTGGTACTATAGTTGCTGGCACCTCTACGTCACACTCCATAATTCTTCCATGCACTCTGGTACTGTGGTTGCTGGCACCTCTACGTCACACTCCATATTTCTTCCATGCACTCTGGTACTGTGGTTGCTGGCACCTCTACGTCACACTCCATAATTCTTCCATGCACTCTGGTACTATGGTTGCTAGCACCTCTACGTCATACTCCATAATCCTTCCATGCACTTTGATACTGTGGTTGCTGGCACCTCATCGTCACACTCCATAAGTCTTCCATGCACTCTGGAACTGTGGTTGCCTGCACCTCTACGTCACACACCATAATTCTTCCATGCACTCTGGTACTGTGGTTCCTGGCACCTCTACGTCACACTCCATAATTCTTCCATGCATTCTGGTACTGTGGTTCCTGGCGCCTCTACGTCACACCCCATAATTCTTCCATGCACTCTGGTACTATGGTTGCTGGCACCTCTACGTCATACTCCATAATTCTTCCATGCACTTTGTTATTGTGGTTGCTGGCACCTCTACGTCACACTCCATAATTCTTCCATGCACTCTGGTCCTGTGGTTGCCTGCACCTCTACGTCACACTCCATAATTCTTCCATGCACTTTGGTACTGTGGTTGCTGGCACCTCTACGTCACACTCCATAATTCTTCCATGCACTCTGGTACTGTGGTTGCTGGCACCTCTACGTCACACTCCATAATTCTTCCATGCACTCTGGTACTGTGGTTGCTAGCACCTCTACGTCACACTGCATAATTCTTCCATGCACTTTGGTACTGTCGTTGCTGGCACCTCTACGTCACACTCCATAATTCTTCCATGCACTCTGGTACTGTGGTTGCTGGCACCTCTACGTCACACTCCATACTTCTTCCATGCACTTTGGTACTGTGGTTGCTGGCACCTCTACGCCATACTCCATAATTCTTCCATGCACTCTGGTACTGTGGTTGCTGGCACCTCTACGTCACACTCCATAATTCTTCCATGCACTCTGGTACTGTGGTTGGTGGCACCTCTACGTCACACTCCATAATTCTTCCATGCACTCTGGTACTGTGGTTGCTGGCACCTCTACGTCACACTCCATAATTCTTCCATGCACTTTGGTACTTTCGTTGCTAGCACCTCTAGGTCACACTCCATAATTCTTCCATGCACTCTGGTATTGTGGTTGCTGGCACCTCTACGTCACACTCCATAATTCTTCCATGCACTCTGGTACTATAGTTGCTGGTACCTCTACGTCACACTCCATACTTCTTCCATGCACTCTGGTACTGTGGTTGCTGGCACCTCTACGTCACACTCCATAATTCTTCCATGCACTCTGGTGCTGTGGTTGCTGGCACCTCTACGTCACACTCCATAATTCTTCCATGCACTCTGGTAATGTGGTTGATTGCACCTTTACGTCACAGTCCATAATTCTTCCATGCACAATGGTAGTGTGGTTGCTGCCACCTCTACGTCACACTCTTTAATTCTTCCATGCACTCTGGTACTGTGGTTGCTGGCACCTCTATGTCACACTCCATAATTCTTCCATGCACTCTGGTACTATGGTTGCTGGCACCTCTACGTCATACTCCATAATCCTTCCATGCACTTTGATATTGTGGTTGCTGGCACCTCTACGTCACACTCCATAACTCTTCCATGCACTTTGGAACTCTGGTTGCCTGCACCTCTACGTCACACACCATGATTCTTCCATGCACTCTGGTACTGTGGTTGCTGGCACCTCTACGTCACACTCCATTATTCTTCCATGCACTTTGGTACTGTGGTTGCTGGCACCTCTACGTCACACTCCATAATTCTTCCATGCACTCTAGTACTGTGGTTGCTAGCACCTCTACGTCACACTGCAAAATTCTTCCATGCACTTTGGTATTGTCGTTGCTGGCACCTCTACGTCACACTCCATAATTCTTCCATGCACTCTGGTACTATGGTTGCTGGCACCTCTACGTCACACTCCATAATTGTTCCATGCACTTTGGTACTGTGGTTGCTGGCACCTCTACGTCACACTCCATAATTCTTCCATGCACTCAGGTACTGTGGTTGCTGACACCTCTACGTCACAGTCCATAATTCTTCCATGCACTCTGGTACTGAGGTTGCTGGCACCTCTACGTCACACTCCATAATTCTTCCATGCACTCAGGTACTGTGGTTGCTGACACCTCTACGTCACAGTCCATAATTCTTCCATGCACTCTGGTACTGAGGTTGCTGGCACCTCTACGTCACACTCCATAATTCTTCCATGCACTCTGGTACTGTGGTTGCTACCACCTCTACGTCACACTCCATTATTCTTCCATGCACTTTGGTACTGTGGTTGCTGGCACCTTTACGTCACACACCATAATTCTTCCATGCACTCTAGTACTGTGGTTGCTGGCACCTCTACGTCACACTCCATAATTCTTCCATGCACTCTGGTACTGCGGTTGCTGGCACCTCTACGTCACACTCCATAATTCTTCCATGCACTTTGGTACTGTCGTTGCTGGCACCTCTACGTCACACTCCATAATTCTTTCATGTACTCTGGTTCTGTGGTTGTTGGCACCACTACGTCACACTACATAATTATTCCATGCACTTTGGTACTGTGGTTGCTGGCACCTCTACGTCACACTCCATTTTTCTTCCATGCACTTTGGTACTGTGGTTGCTGGCACCTCTACTTCACACTCCATATTTCCTCCATGCACTTTGGTACTGTGGTTGCTGGCACCTCTACGTCACACTACATAATTCTTTCATGCACTTTGGTACTGTGGTTGTTGGCACCTCTACGTCACACTCCATAACTCTTCCATGCACTCTGGTACTGTGGTTGCTACCACCTCTACGTCACACTCCATAATTCTTTCATGCACTTTGGTACTGTGGTTGTTGGCACCTCTACGTCACACTCCATAACTCTTCCATGCACTCTGGTACTGTGGTTGCTACCACCTCTACGTCACACTCCATAATTCTTTCATGCACTTTGGTACTGTGGTTGTTGGCACCTCTACGTCACACTCCATAACTCTTCCATGCACTCTGGTACTGTGGTTGCTACCACCTCTACGTCACACTCCATAATTCTTTCATGCACTTTGGTACTGTGGTTGTTGGCACCTCTACGTCACACTCCATAACTCTTCCATGCACTCTGGTACTGTGGTTGCTACCACCTCTACGTCACACTCCATAATTCTTTCATGCACTTTGGTACTGTGGTTGTTGGCACCTCTACGTCACACTCCATAACTCTTCCATGCACTCTGGTACTGTGGTTGCTACCACCTCTACGTCACACTCCATAATTCTTTCATGCACTTTGGTACTGTGGTTGTTGGCACCTCTACGTCACACTCCATAACTCTTCCATGCACTCTGGTACTGTGGTTGCTACCACCTCTACGTCACACTCCATAATTCTTTCATGCACTTTGGTACTGTGGTTGTTGGCACCTCTACGTCACACTCCATAACTCTTCCATGCACTCTGGTACTGTGGTTGCTACCACCTCTACGTCACACTCCATAATTCTCCCATGCACTTTGGTACTCTGGTTGCTGGCACCTCTACGTCATACTCCATAATTCTTCCATGCACTCTGGTACTGAGGTTGCTGGCACCTCTACTTCACACTCCATATTTCCTCCATGCTCTTTGGTACTGTGGTTGCTGGCACCTCAACGTCACACTCCATAATTCTTCCATGCACTTTGGTACTGTGGTTGCTGGCACCTCTACGTCACACTCCATAATTCTTCCATGCACTTTGGTACTGTGGTTGCTGGCACCTCTACGTCATACTCCATTATTCTTCCATGCACTTTGGTACTGTGGTTGCTAGCACCTCTACGTCACACTCCATAATTCTTCCATACACTCTGGTACTGTTGTTGTTGGCACCTCTACGTCACACTCCATAATTCTTCCATGCACTTTGGTATTGTGGTTGCTGGCACCTCTAAGCCACTTTCCATAATTCTTCCATGCACTTTGGAACTGTGGTTGCTGGCACCTCTACGTCACACTCCATAGTTCTTCCATCCACTCTGGTACTATGGTCGCTGGCACCTCTACGTCACACTCCATTATTCTTCCATGCACTTTGGTACTGTGGTTGCTGGCACCTCTACGTCACACTCCATAACTCTTCCATGCACTCTGGTACTGTGGTTGCTGGCACCTCTACATCACACTCCATAATTCTTCCATGCACTTTGGTACTGTGGTTGCTGGCACCTCTACGTCACACTCCATAACTCTTCCATGTACTTTGGAACAATGGTTGCTGGCACCTCTTCGTCACACTCCATAATTCTTCCATGCACTTTGGTAGTGTCGTTGCTGGCACCTCTACGTCACACTCCATAACTCTTCGATGCACTATTGTACGATCGTTGCAAGCACCTCTACGGCACATTCCATAATTCTTCCATGCACTTTGGTACTGTGGTTGCTGGCACCTATTCGTCACACTCCATAATTCTTCCATGCACTCTGGTACAGTGGTTTCTGGCATCTCTACGGCACACTCCATAATTCTTCCATGCACTTTGGTAGTGTGGTTGTTGGCACCTCTACGTCACACTCCATCATTCTTCCATGCACTTTGGTACTCTGGTTGCTGGCACCTCTACGGCACACTCCATATTTCTTCCATGCACTCTGGTACTGTGGTTGGTGGCACCCCTACGGCACACTCCATAATTCTTCCATGCACTCTGGTACTGTGGTTGCTGGCACCTCTACTTCACACTCCATATTTCCTCCATGCACTTTGGTACTGTGGTTGCTGGCACCTCTACGTCACACTACATAATTCTTTCATGCACTTTGGTACTGTGGTTGCTAGCACCTCTACGTCACACTCCATAACTCTTCCATGCACTTTGGTACTGTCGTTGCTAGCACCTCTACGTCACACTCCATAACTCTTCCATGCACTTTGGTACTGTCGTTGCTAGCACCTCTACGTCACACTCCATAACTCTTCCATGCACTTTGGTACTGTCGTTGCTAGCACCTCTACGTCACACTCCATAACTCTTCCATGCACTTTGGTACTGTCGTTGCTAGCACCTCTACGTCACACTCCATAACTCTTCCATGCACTTTGGTACTGTCGTTGCTAGCACCTCTACGTCACACTCCATAACTCTTCCATGCACTTTGGTACTGTCGTTGCTAGCACCTCTACGTCACACTCCATAACTCTTCCATGCACTTTGGTACTGTCGTTGCTAGCACCTCTACGTCACACTCCATAACTCTTCCATGCACTTTGGTACTGTCGTTGCTAGCACCTCTACGTCACACTCCATAACTCTTCCATGCACTTTGGTACTGTCGTTGCTAGCACCTCTACGTCACACTCCATAACTCTTCCATGCACTTTGGTACTGTCGTTGCTAGCACCTCTACGTCACACTCCATAACTCTTCCATGCACTTTGGTACTGTCGTTGCTAGCACCTCTACGTCACACTCCATAACTCTTCCATGCACTTTGGTACTGTCGTTGCTAGCACCTCTACGTCACACTCCATAACTCTTCCATGCACTTTGGTACTGTCGTTGCTAGCACCTCTACGTCACACTCCATAACTCTTCCATGCACTTTGGTACTGTCGTTGCTAGCACCTCTACGTCACACTCCATAACTCTTCCATGCACTTTGGTACTGTCGTTGCTAGCACCTCTACGTCACACTCCATAACTCTTCCATGCACTTTGGTACTGTCGTTGCTAGCACCTCTACGTCACACTCCATAACTCTTCCATGCACTTTGGTACTGTCGTTGCTAGCACCTCTACGTCACACTCCATAACTCTTCCATGCACTTTGGTACTGTCGTTGCTAGCACCTCTACGTCACACTCCATAACTCTTCCATGCACTTTGGTACTGTCGTTGCTAGCACCTCTACGTCACACTCCATAACTCTTCCATGCACTTTGGTACTGTCGTTGCTAGCACCTCTACGTCACACTCCATAACTCTTCCATGCACTTTGGTACTGTCGTTGCTAGCACCTCTACGTCACACTCCATAACTCTTCCATGCACTTTGGTACTGTCGTTGCTAGCACCTCTACGTCACACTCCATAACTCTTCCATGCACTTTGGTACTGTCGTTGCTAGCACCTCTACGTCACACTCCATAACTCTTCCATGCACTTTGGTACTGTCGTTGCTAGCACCTCTACGTCACACTCCATAGTTCTTCCATCCACTCTGGTACTATGGTTGCTGGCACCTCTACCTCACACTCCATAATTCTTCCATGCACTTTGGTACTGTGGTTGCTGGCACCTCTACGTCACACTCCATAATTCTTCCATGCACTTTGGTACTGTGGTTGCTGGCACCTCTACGTCATACTCCATAAAACTTCCATGCACTTTGGTACTGTGGTTGCTGGCACCTCTACGTCACACTCCATAATTCTTCCATACACTCTGGTACTGTTGTTGTTGGCACCTCTACGTCACACTCCATAATTCTTCCATGCACTTTGGTATTGTGGTTGCTGGCACCTCTAAGCCACTTTCCATAATTCTTCCATGCACTTTGGAACTGTGGTTGCTGGCACCTCTACGTCACACTCCATAGTTCTTCCATCCACTCTGGTACTATGGTTGCTGGCACCTCTACCTCACACTCCATTATTCTTCCATGCACTTTGGTACAGTGGTTGCTGGCACCTCTACGTCACACTCCATAACTCTTCCATGCACTCTGGTACTGTGGTTGCTGGCACCTCTACATCACACTCCATAATTCTTCCATGCACTTTGGTACTGTGGTTGCTGGCACCTCTACGGCACACTCCATAATTCTTCCATGCACTCTGGTACTGTGGTTGCTGGCATCTCTACGGCACACTCCATAATTCTTCCATGCACTCTGGTACTGTGGTTGCTGGCATCTCTACGGCACACTCCATAATTCTTCCATGCACTCTGGTACTGTGGTTGCTGGCATCTCTACGGCACACTCCATAATTCTTCCATGCACTCTGGTACTGTGGTTGCTGGCATCTCTACGGCACACTCCATAATTCTTCCATGCACTCTGGTACTGTGGTTGCTGGCATCTCTACGGCACACTCCATAATTCTTCCATGCACTCTGGTACTGTGGTTGCTGGCATCTCTACGGCACACTCCATAATTCTTCCATGCACTCTGGTACTGTGGTTGCTGGCATCTCTACGGCACACTCCATAATTCTTCCATGCACTCTGGTACTGTGGTTGCTGGCATCTCTACGGCACACTCCATAATTCTTCCATGCACTCTGGTACTGTGGTTGCTGGCATCTCTACGGCACACTCCATAATTCTTCCATGCACTCTGGTACTGTGGTTGCTGGCATCTCTACGGCACACTCCATAATTCTTCCATGCACTCTGGTACTGTGGTTGCTGGCATCTCTACGGCACACTCCATAATTCTTCCATGCACTCTGGTACTGTGGTTGCTGGCATCTCTACGGCACACTCCATAATTCTTCCATGCACTCTGGTACTGTGGTTGCTGGCATCTCTACGGCACACTCCATAATTCTTCCATGCACTCTGGTACTGTGGTTGCTGGCATCTCTACGGCACACTCCATAATTCTTCCATGCACTCTGGTACTGTGGTTGCTGGCATCTCTACGGCACACTCCATAATTCTTCCATGCACTCTGGTACAGTGGTTTCTGGCATCTCTACGGCACACTCCATAATTCTTCCATGCACTTTGGTAGTGTGGTTGTTGGCACCTCTACGTCACACTCCATCATTCTTCCATGCACTTTGGTACTGTGGTTGCTGGCACCTCTACGGCACACTCCATCTTTCTTCCATGCACTCTGGTACTGTGGTTGGTGGCACCCCTACGGCACACTCCATAATTCTTCCATGCACTCTGGTACTGTGGTTGCTGGCACCTCTACGTCACACTCCATAATTCTTCCATGCACTTTGGTACTGTGGTTGCTGGCACCTTTACGGCACACTCCATAATTCTTCCATGCACTCTGGTACTGTGGTTGCTGGCACCTCTACGTCACACTCCATAATTCTTCCATGCACTTTGGTACTGTGGTTGCTGGCACCTTTACGGCACACTCCATAAATCTTCCATGCACTCTGGTACTGTGGTTGCTGGCACCTCTACGTCACACTCCATAATTCTTCCATGCACTTTGGTACAGTGGTTGCTGGCACCTCTATGTCACACTCCATAATTCTTCAATGCACTCTGGTACTGTGGTTGCTGGCACCTCTACGGCACACTCCATAACTCTTCCATGCACACTGGTACTGTGGTTGCTGGCACCTCTACGTCACACTCTATAATTCTTCCATGCAATTGGGTACTCTCGTTGCTGGCACCTCTACGTCACACTCCATAATTCTTCCATGCACTCTGGTACTGTGGTTGCTGGCACCTCTACGTCACACTCCATAATTCTTCCATGCACTCTCGTACTGTGGTTGCTGGTACCTCTACGCAACATTCCATAATTCTTCCATGCACTTTGGTACTGATGTTGTTGGCACCTCTATGTCATACTCCATAATTCTTCCATGCACTCAGGTACTGTGGTTGCTGACACCTCTACGTCACAGTCCATAATTCTTCCATGCACTCTGGTACTGAGGTTGCTGGCACCTCTATGTCATACTCCATAATTCTTCCATGCACTCAGGTACTGTGGTTGCTGACACCTCTACGTCACAGTCCATAATTCTTCCATGCACTCTGGTACTGAGGTTGCTGGCACCTTTACGACACACTCCATAATTCTTCCATGCACTCTGGTACTGTGGTTGCTGGCACCTCTACGTCACACTCCATAAGTCTTCCATGCACTTTGGTACTGTCGTTGCTGGCACCTCTACGTCACACTCCATAATTCTTCCATGCACTCTGGTACTGTGGTTGCTGGCACCTCTACGTCACACTCCATAAGTCTTCCATGCACTTTGGTACTGTCGTTGCTGGCACCTCTACGTCACACTCCATAATTCTTCCATGCACTCAGGTACTGTGGTTGCTGACACCTCTACGTCACAATCCATAATTCTTCCATTCACTCGAGTATTGAGGTTGCTGGCATCTCTACGTCACACTCCATATATCTTCCATGCACTCTGGTACTGTGGTTGCTACCACCTCTACGTCACACTCCATAATTCTTCCATGCACTTTGATACTTTGGTTGCTGGCACCTTTACGTCACACACCATAATTCTTCCATGCACTCTGGTACTGAGGTTGCTGGCACCTCTACGTCACACTCCATAATTCTTCCATGAACTTTGGTACTGTGGTTGCTGGCACCTCTACGTCATACTCCATAATTCTTCCATGCACTTTGGTACTGTGGTTGCTGGCACCTCTACGTCACACTCCATAATTCTTCCATGCACTCTGGTACTGTGGTTGCTGGCACCTCTACGTCATACTCCATAATTCTTCCATGCACTTTGGTACTGTGGTTGCTGGCACCTCTACGTCACACTCCATAATTCTTCCATGCACTCTGGTACTGTGGTTGCTGGCACCTATACATCACACTCCATAATTCTTCCATGCGCTTTGGTTTTGTGGTTGCTGGCACATCTACGTCACTTTCCATAATTCTTCCATGCACTTTGGTACTATCATTGCTGGCACCTCTACGTCACACTCCATAGTTCTTCCATCCACTCTGGTACTGTGGTTGCTGGCACCTCTACGTCACACTCCATAACTCTTCCATGCACTTTGGTACTGTGGTTGCTGGCACCTCTACGTCACACTCCATAACTCTTCCATGCACTCTGGTACTATGGTTGCTGGCACCTCTACATCACACTCCATGATTCTTCCATTCACTTTGGTACTGTGGTTGCTGGCACCTCTACGTCACACTCCATAATTCTTCCATGCACTTTGGTACAATGGTTGCTGGCACCTCTACGTCACACTCCATAATTCTTCCATGCACTTTGGTACTGTCGTTTCTAGCACCTCTACGTCACACTCCATAATTCTTCCATGCACTTTGGTACTGTGGTTGCTGGCACCTCTACGTCATACTCCATAATTCTTCCATGCACTTTGGTACTGTCGTTTCTAGCACCTCTACGTCACACTCCATAATTCTTCCATGCACTTTGGTACTGTGGTTGCTGGCACCTCTACGTCATACTCCATAATTCTTCCATGCACTTTGGTACTGTGGTTGCCGGCACCTCTACGTCACACTCCATAATTCTTCCATGCACTCTGGTACTGTGGTTGCTGGCACCTATACGTCACACTCCATAATTCTTCCATGCACTTTGGTATTGTGGTTGCTGGCACCTCTACGTCATTTTCCATAATTCTTCCGTGCACTTTGGTACTATTGTTGCTGGCACCTCTTCGGCACATTCCATAATTCTTCCATGCACTTTGGTACTGTGGTTGCTGGCACCTTTTCGTCACACTCCATAATTTTTCCATGCACTCTGGTACAGTGGTTTCTGGCATCTCTACGGCACACTCGATAATTCTTCCATGCACTTTGGTACTGTGGTTGTTGGCACCTCTACGTCACACTCCATAATTCTTCCATGCATTTTGGTACCGTGGTTGCTGGCACCTCTACGGCACACTCCAAAATTCTTCCATGCACTCTGGTACTGTGGTTGGTGGCACCCCTACGGCACACTCCATAATTCTTCCATGCACTCTGGTACTGTGGTTGCTGGCACCTCTACGTCACACTCGTTAATTCTTCCATGCACTTTGGTACTGTGGTTGCTGGCACCTTTACGGCACACTCCATAATTCTTCCATGCACTCTGGTACTGTGGTTGTTGGCACCTCTACGTCACACTCCATAAGTCTTCCATGCACTTTGGTACTGTCGTTGCTGGCACCTCTACGTCACACTCCATAATTCTACCATGCACTTTGGTACTGTGGTTGCTGGCACCTCTACGCCACACTCCATAATTCTTCCATGCACTCTGGTACTGTGGTTGCTGGCACCTCTACGGCACACTCCATAATTCTTCCATGCACTTTGGTACTGTGGTTGCTGGCACCTCTACGCCACACTCCATAATTCTTCCATGCACTCTGGTACTGTGGTTGCTGGCACCTCTACGGCACACTCCATAATTCTTCCATGCACTCTGGTAATGTGGTTGCTGGCACCTCTACGTCACACTCCATATTTCTTCCATGCACTCAGGTACTGTGGTTGCTGACACCTCTACATCACAGTCCATAATGCTTCCATGCACTCTGGTACTGAGGTTGCTCGCACCTCTACGTCACACTCCATTATTCTTCCATGCACTCTGGTACTGTGGTTGCTACCCCCTCTACATCACACTCCATAATTCTTCCATGCATTTTTGTACTGTGGTTGCTGGCACCTTTACGTCACACACCATAATTCTTCCATGCACTCTGGTACTGTGGTTGCTGGCACCTCTACGTCACATTCCATAATTCTTCCATGCACTCTGGTACTGCGGTTGCTGGCACCTCTACGTCACACTCCATAATTCTTCCATGCACTTTGGTACTGTCGTTGCTGGCACCTCTACGTCACACTCCATAATTCTTCCATGCACTCTGGTACTGCGGTTGCTGGCACCTCTACGTCACACTCCATAATTCTTCCATGCACTTTGGTACTGTCGTTGCTGGCACCTCTACGTCAAACTCCATAATTCTTTCATGAACTCTGGTACTGTGGTTGCTGGCACCACTACATCACACTACATAATTATTCCATGCAGTTTGGTACTGTGGTTGCTGGCACCTCTACGTCACACTCCATAATTCTTCCATGCCCTTTGGTACTGTTGTTGTTGGCACCTCTACGTACCACTCCATATTTCCTCCATGCACTTTGGTACTGTGGTTACTGGCACCTCTACGTCACACTCCATAAATCTTCCATGCACTCTGGTACTGTGGTTGCTGGCACCTCTACGTCACACTCCATAATTCTTCCATGCAATTTGGTACTCTCGTTGCTGGCACCCTTACGTCACACTCCATAATTCTTCCATGCACTCTGGTACTGTGGTTGCTGGCAACTCTACGTCACACTCCATAATTCTTCCATGCACTCTGGTACTGTGGTTGTTGGCACCTTTACGTCACACTCCATAACTCTTCCATGCACTCTGGTACTGTGGTTGTTCGCACCTCTAAGTCACACTCCATAATTCTTCCATGCACTCTGGTATTGTGGTTGCTGGCACCTCTACGTCACACTCCATAATTCTTCCAAGCACTTTGGTACTGTGGTTCCTTGCACCTCTACATCACACTCCATAATTCTTCCATGCACTCTGGTACTGTGGTTGCTAGCACCTCTACGTCACACTCCATAAATCTTCCATGCACTTTGGTACTGCGGTTGCTGGCACCTCTACGTCACACTCCATGATTCTTCCATGCACTTTGGTACTATCGTTGCTCGCACCTCTACGTCACACTCCATAATTCTTCCATGCACTCTAGTACTGTGGTTGCTGGCACCTTTACATCACACTCCATAATTCTTCTATGCACTTTGGTACTGTGGTTGATGGCACCTCTACGTCACACTCCATAATTCTTCCATGCACTTTGGTACTGTGGTTGCTAGCACCTCTACGTCACACTCCATAACTCTTCCATGCACTTTGGTACTTTGGTTGCTGGCACCTCTACGTCACACTCCATAATTCTTCCATGCACTCAGGTACTGTGGTTGCTGACACCTCTACGTCACAGTCCATAATGCTTCCATGCACTCTGGTACTGAGGTTTCTGGCACCTCTACGTCACACTCCATTATTCTTCCATGCACTCTGGTACTGTGGTTGCTACCCCCTCTACGTCACACTCCATAATTCTTCCATGCATTTTTGTACTGCGGTTGCTGGCACCTCTACGTCACACTCCATAATTCTTTCATGTTCTCTGGTACTGTGGTTGTTGGCACCACTACGTCACACTACATAATTATTCCATGCAGTTTGGTACTATGGTTACTGGCACCTCTACGTCACACTCCATAGTTCTTCCATGCCCTTTGGTACTGTGGTTGCTGGCACCTCTACGTCACACTCCATATTTCCTCCATGCACTTTGGTACTGTGGTTGCTGGCACCTCTACATCACAATCCATAATTCTTCCATGCACTCTGGTACTGTGGTTGCTGGCACCTCTACGTCACACTCCATAATTCTTCCATGCACTCTGATATTGTGGTTGCTAGCACCTCTACGTCACACTCCATAATTCTTCCATGAACTTTGGTATTGTGGTTGCTGGCACCTCTACGTCACACTCCATAATTCTTCCATGCACTCTGGTATTGTGGTTGCTGGCACCTCTACGTCACACTCCATAATTCTTCCATGCACTTTGGTACTGTGGTTGCTGGCACCATAGCGTCACACTCCATAATTCTTCCATGCACTCTGGTACTATGGTTGCTAGCACCTCTACGTCACACTCCATAATTCTTCCATGCACTCTGGTACTGTGGTTGCTGGCACCTCTACGTCACACTCCATAATTCTTCCATGCACTCTTGCACTGTGGTTGCTGGCACCTCTACGTCACACTCTATAACTCTTCCATGCACTTTGGTACTGTGGTTGCTGGAACCTTTATGTCACACACCATAATTCTTCCATGCACTCTGGTACTGTGGTTACTGGCACCTCTACGTCACACTCCATAATTCTCCCATGCACTTTGGTACTGCGGTTGCTGGCACCTCTACTCAAACTCCATAATTCTTCCATGCACTTTGGTACTGTTGTTGCTGGCACCTCTACGTCACAATCCATAATTCTTCCATGCACTCTGGTACTGTGGTTGCCGGCACCACTACGTCACACTCCATAATTCTTCCACGCACTTTGGTACTGTGGTTGCTGGCACACCTTCGTCACACTCCATAATTCTTCCATGCACTTTGGTACTGTGGTTGTTGGCACCTGAGCGTCACACTCCATGATTCTTCCATGCACTTTGGTACTATGGTTGGTGGCACCTCTACGTCACACTCCATAATTCTTCCATGCACTTTGGTACTGTGGTTGCTGGCACCTCTACGTCACACTCAATAATTCTTCCATGCACTTTGGTACTGTGGTTGCTGGCACCTCTACGTCATACTCCATAATTCTTCCATGCACT
>SZWC01014024.1:65974-76878 GCA_023375785.1 Penium margaritaceum
GTCGATGGATGCATGCATGTGACCAGTCGTTGCGTGCGTCTTTTGATTCTGCACGTCTAGGTTCAGACGGCGTAGGATTCTGACATGTGTGCGCAGAGTTACGGCCAAAACAGTGGTTTTGGGCCGGTTTTAGGACAGCTCTTGGACTGCCGCGTGCGACACCCGCCGTGCGCCGCGGCAGGTATTTATGCCCTGGACCTGTCAGTTGTTATTTCTCTCTGCATTTACTAAGCTATTGAAGCTTATGAGACTTTGCGCGTCTCCCTAGCCTGATCCTTGCTGTTTCCTGCACCTGCCTGCTTGCTAGTGCGTCAGCTGACTGGACAGTGTCGCCACGTCAGCAGCAGCAAGGCTAGGAAGCTTCCTAGCAGTTTCTCACCCCCCCCCTCCCCCATTCCCAACCCAACCCAAATCATCACAAACTCCTTGAAAGATTGGTTTACAACACAACTCTTGCGTTTCTCTGATATCATCATGTTGAATATTCCTGCCATGTGTCATCTAAATAGAACTTTATCTTTACTTTCATGGGTTGATTGTTTGTGTTTTGATCATCATGGGCAATGGATTGATATTCTCAAAGGTGAAGTGATAATGTTCCTTTGCTTATGAAAGAGAATCCAAGCCATAAATATTAACATTTTATTTCAAGTTTTTTAAGTTCCAGGAAAATTTCGTTTTGATTTGTGGGTTGGTGTGTACTCCACGGGCTAGTTTGTGTGCCTGGAGAACCCTTGCTAGAGAAATTATACAAATAATGGGGATTATCATCAGTTTTAATTATCTAATCAGAGTCCAATATTTGTTCTTATATCATATTCTATTGTAGATCCCAACATTTGTTTTCCGGGTTCAGTCACTGGGCGTGTCCCGTTGATGAGATAGCCCCCTATAGCCTCACTCGGTTATGACATGAACTAAAAGTCCAAGGGGGGGTCTCACCACAATGCGCCGAATGTGTTCCGCTTTTCCGGCAAATCTCCAGATATTTTGCTGCTTGCAGATCGCCGTTCGATACCGAGCCGGTGGAAAATGTGCAATGTAGGAACGGGGCATTATGCTTCGGCAGCAGTAAAGCTCGATTCGAGCCCCAGGAGTGCAAAACTATGCAGATATGTGGGAAGTACATGATGTTGAAGCTCTCGCTTGCTCTCACAAATGTCCAAGCTTTGCAGCAAGCAGCAAAAGCCGCCCTGCTGCCGTGCTGACTTCAACAGCCAGTCGTTGACGTGGCAGACCGATGCCGAAAACAGGGTATTGAATTTCCTTCGGCATGCTTCTGTTTCCAGAGCACTCAAAATGTTGTTCGCGGCTCGCAATGCCAAGATAGCGCCACTTGTCGCCATCGCCAAAAGCGAGCGACCTTGAGTCCGCAATACTCATACTCTACATCATTTCCCATTTTTTAAGTAGCGGTAGAAACTCTTGAAGGTGGTCAAGCTTTCCTTTGGCACTACACTGGAGGCTTACTGAATCTCAACGCCCCATTTGACAGGTCAAACAAACATAGACACCCAGCGGTTAACAAGGGTAATGTGGGGCTTCCTGCAAAAAGCTGAGTATTACCCACAAAACTTCCAACTCTAAGGTTATCTATTCCACAAAAGCAACCATGTAAAAGGGGGTTGA
The DNA here is from genome assembly GCA_023375785.1 of Penium margaritaceum. Lineage (NCBI taxonomy): Eukaryota > Viridiplantae > Streptophyta > Zygnematophyceae > Desmidiales > Peniaceae > Penium > Penium margaritaceum. The sequence goes on from SZWC01014024.1 coordinate 67,604, forward strand.
GAGGCCAATTTCACTTGGTCCTCTAAAATACACATCCCCCTTTTGCATTAGGTGTCTTATTCCTAATACACTTGTAGAGTTGGTGAATGACTACACTAGGGGAGATCAAGGGTATTCAAAGTTACAAACTTGTGGATTTATGGTTCTTTATGGCTCAAAGCTTTCATTTTTCATTGCACAAATATGCATCGGGCTTATATATTCATGTAAGCCCGTCACATGCTCATACGAGAAATGGAGCAATGGAAGGGAGGGGTGAAACGTTAAATGGTTGGACGTTCAAAAATTTAATGTACATGGAAAGCTATGGATGAACTTTGGAAAATTGTGTTGCAAAAATCTATGTCCATAGTAAAAGATGTTTCATTTTTCTCAAAACAAAGAGAAAAATTAAAAATTATTGACAAAAGGAGGGGGAGAATTTGAGACATTCACGAACTTGGAAGCATCCGTAACATATTTGCATACCCTTTTTCTTGGTCTTTGGCGATGTGAGGGGAGATTATGAAACTTCTATGGCTGTAAAGGGGGTAGCTATTGTGTTAGAAAGGAGTTATAATTCTTTTTCTACTAGTTCCAACTGACTTTACAAGAGAAGCATACAAAAATCCATATCTTGGGTGGTTCACCATCCAATATCTAGCATATGATTAATTTTTCTCTTGTGTACCCTATGGACATCATTCTTAGTAATCTATTTTTTTTTATAATTCAATGTAGATCATATTGAGAGCTTCTTCATCCGCTTTGTGTTTTGTGAGAACATGCTACCCTTTCATTTTTTCAATGAAATATTTCCATCACATGAATTGATACATGAAGGTAGAGGATTGTTAGTGTTGGTGGGTAAACAAAATCCTTCAACGGAAGATTTGTTTTCTATAGATAAAACTAAAAAACTTTTGATGTTAGAAAAGGGAATGATGTCTCCTGTCTATGGTGAAAACACAAGCTTTTTTAGCCAATCTATAAATCTCTTTCTATTTTTCAGAAAAACCTCCACACCCAATTGTGTGAATATCTGATCTAATTATAGTATAAAAACCATGGAAAACATGATTGATCAATACCTTCTCTAAAGAAGTACAGGGTAAAAACCAAGGATTTGTGCATAAACTATTAAAAGCCACATACTCTTCTAGCATTTCTTCGTGAAAAAGGATTTAATGCTAGTCTTTTTCTTTGATTCTAATGACAAAGTTGATGGGATGCATAGTTGCATGGACGTTGAAAACATTATTCAGGGTATTTTTGGGTCTAGAGAAAAGAATCCCTCTCTATTTTCTAACCTTCCCACATGCATGGCATGGGAATTAAAATTCTTGAGGAAATTGAGAAGAATTTGTACTCTATACTGACTTTGAACCTTCATAAGGGCTTCTTACATACAATACATAACCCGCTATATCTTTGTTCTGACACAAAAAAGTGTTGTTGAAAGATAATTACTTCACATACTTCATGCTTCCAAGGAAGATTTTATGAAACATGGTTCTACTATAGGTCTAGATCACTAGGGAAGACTGGAATAGGTCAGATAACGAAAGAAACTTTTGGGTCATGTAATGACCGATGAATCTCATTCTCATGAGAAGGAGGTGTGACTCCCTCCATATCCTAGATACTTCTTTTATGCTCTCCCAAATAGTACAAGATAGGTTTTTGGGGTTGAATTGTAACCTTTGGACACATTTTTCTTGCATGCCGCGCTAGAATGTCTTAGTGATAAAGCCAGTTGCATGCAAATAAGCTGTTGATATTGAATTGTTTGGGGAATTTTACATAAAGTCTGTTATTTCTTTTCGCCTTTCTAATGTGGCAAATGTTCTTTGAAGATGTGATGAATTTTTGGTGAAGATGAATTTATCTCTACCAAATTAACTTAACAAATATAATGCAATTTGTTTTGTGTAATGTTTGGGATGCAATTCAAAAGAAGTTGGTTGAGGGTCTCCTTGCCAATGACAAAAGGGATTGGTTCAAAACAAGAACCCTTTTTATAGCAATTCAAGTTGTAAACTTTCAAAGATTAATGATCGTTCACTGGGAACTTGGTCCATGTGTTGCTTAGGGAATCCCACAACTACCATGATTACGTTTGGCGGTAAAGACTATGCTACATGATTGTTTAAGACCATAAAGGACAAATATCCCATTTTGTTCAGAGTGTAAAGCGCTAAGTTTGCGTGCTATGAGTTTTCTTTTCATTTGATTATTTTTTTTGTGTTAAACGAAGAAACAAGTTTATGGTTGTAGATGTGTATGTGTATGTGGTTTCCATTCATAAAAAGCATGCATGTGGCCATTGCTGTTAATGTGCAATGACTTGGTCGGTTTCTTTATAATTTTCAAACTACATTTTTCAACCCTTACGAACCTTTTTATGATTTTTATTGGTATAAATCACTAAGGTAACTGTGTAGGTGAAGGATATACCCTTTAAGAGTATTTATTTTCCTAGTGAGTTTCTTCAAGTGCAAAAATTGAGAAAAGAGATTAAGACACTTGAATTTTTGGAAGATGAGGGAGATGGTTGGTAAGTGGCTTCAATTATGTGGGATTAGGAGGTCTAAAGAGAAGATCAATGCTAAATGCCATTTAATCGCTAGGTTTTTTGTAATTAGGTTTCAGTTTTTGTTAAGGGTAATGGTAATACTTCCTTTGTTCTTACTTTGATGACTCTTGTTAGATACTTTAGGCTTCTTGTTAGCTTCCACATTCGTCATTTTTGTTATGTCATGGAGGTGTTTTTTCAATAGTGCATGTCTTCTTAGGGATGTTTCAAGATATTGATTATAAACATAATTTGTAATCAATAAACATACAATTTGATGCGTCAACAATAAAAAACTCGTCTAAGTTTTGTATTTTTTCCTATGTTGACATGATTGTTTGTAGAATTTATTTTTTAATGTTGTTTGAATACGTATGGATCTCCTTTTTCATTGGACATGAACGTTGAAATTCTACATGATTTCATTTCCTTTGGTTGATTAAGGAAGGATGTGTTGAACTTAATATAACCCTTCCCCTTCAAGTGGCTCTAGTTGTAGAAGGGTGTTGACAGTATTTTTCAAATTCTCTTCGTGATCCTAGACAGGATTAGTGCCTTTTTATTTGAATTTGAATGCTTATGAAACATTTGAGCGTGGTTTACTTGGTTTCTTATAGATGTTTTGTTTGTGTGTCGTAGACTGGGATTCGAAGGTAGGTTATGTTGTGTAAATCGCTTCTTACTATTCCATTGAAAAGGTTTTTTGTAGTGTGGACATGAAATCTCTCAAGTTTGGTCACATGCTTGGTTGTAGTCAATGAGTTACCCATTGCCTTGTAAAAATTTCCAATCAATGGAATTATTTGGTTTCGAGTAAAAAAACAACTAGTGTGGCTTTGAAGAGGTTCCATCCTTCATCATTCGTAAAAAGCAACTGCATGTGAACATGATTTAGACCTTTCATGCTCTAAAGTGCGTCTACCTAGTTGTGGGTTGTTGGAAAATCAAAGATTTAGCTTTTATGTACTATGTTTATGATTAATGTTTTCAAACACCCTCACCACGAAGAGAATGTGAGAGGGTAAAAAGCATGGTCTAACGTGTAATCCTTTTGCACATTGTGGTTTCTTCTTATTCAATGTCGATGAGGTGATCCATGAGGTGATCCAACTAGATATGCATTACTTACGAGACTTACCAAATGATGAAAGGTGAGGGGTGTCTAGGTAACTTGAGATGCCAGTACTGTTCAAATGACGAATGGAATGTTTTTGTTAAAAGAAACATAGAGTGAAATTTTAATTTTCTCTCATAAAGGTTAGTGTAAATTTTCTAAGGGCTTGTTGGGTTGGTTCTATGGTGGAAAGATGTTTACCATCTTTCAAGATGTTTCCTGCTTTGGTTTTTTTTTCTTCGCTTGGTTGATTTGGTATGACCGTAAGTCCTTCTCATGGTGAGGTTGTAAGTGAGTAAATGTGTTGTGTGTGTGTGTGTGTGTGTGTGTGTGTGTGTGTGTGTGTGTGTGTGTGTGTGTGTGTGTGTGTGTGTTTGTGTGTTTGTGTGTGTGTGTGTGTGTATATGATTGTAGACAAAATGATGTTTGTTGGGAGTCATTTACGTATGTGAATGTTGCTATTGAAAATGGTTGGCATGGTCGTAAAATTGTGGTTAGAAAATTTTGATCATTATTTTAAAATGATTTCAAGGGAAATGCATTATTAAAAATAGCTACATAGTTTTGTTGTGTTTATCCAATTGGTAAAGGTAGAACCTAACCAAAGTAGTTGGAGGTGGATTATAAGTCTTTACATCGTAAAAATACACATTATTCAAGTGCATTTCTTGAAACGATGGCAGGTGTAGGCGAGAATGGTCGGAATGTGTGTTTTCTTTTGTTACTTAGGCCTACCTGTGAAGATAGGATAGGATGGGCTCACCTTCATTAGGTGTTTGAGAGGTGCTTACAAAGTGTTTTGGAGAGTGGGCCTTTTTTATTGGTGATGGAAAGAATTTTTTTCTATAATTGGTATAGAAAATCGTTTTTGAACACTACAGTGTATTGCATGTGGAGTGTTTTAGAAGCGGTTGTTTGTTTTGAGTCTTATGTATACTAAGACATGTAAAAAGCATTGTAGAATGAAATACAATTATAACAATTGAAAGGAAAATCATGGTATGCTTGTCCTTGTGCTGATTTTCACATTTTAAGCCACTTTGTTTAACATAAGAATATCATTCCTAGTGGAATGAATGCTTGAGGGCAGAAGACTGGATTGTGTAAGGTCTCCTTTGCGTTGGTTTAAAAAGGAGCTGTCAAGGAGTAATATGTGGGTCCTGGTGTTTATGGTTGTGGTTTTGACGGGTTGTTTTGCTTGCTTGCTTAATGGAGGTGGTGGGGAGGAAAGAGGGGCTCAATTGAGTGACGTGCAGTGGGGTTTGCGAGTCAAAAGTGGAGGGGGGGGCTAAGAGTGCGGTGTTTTTCACATTCAAAAGGAGGCACAAGCATTAAAAGGGATCATTAGTATTAGGGCCATCATGAATGAAATCTTCCTTTATTATGAGTTTTCAAGACCAAGGGTTTTCACTTTTTATGGTTTTGTTTTGGATGTGTCTGATTTTCAAAGTTTGTTGCTTTCACATGTACCTTTTGCAAAATGAATGTGATCGAAACATTTTTTTTCTTTATCCATGGAACTAAATTTTGGTTTGAGATAAACCTATAGCAATTCTTGCATTAGAGCTCTTGACGGAGAATATTTTTTGCATTTTCACATTCAAAGGAGTACATAAAAAGCTTGTTTTTCCGCGTAAGATAAAGGAATAAACAAAAACTCAAATGAAATAATTTCTAAGATTGGGACTGAAGGATTTGGAGTCATAGAAATTCCATTGCAACAGTTAAGAGGGCATGATTCTAGTAGGGGGATGTGTAAGTGTGTAAGTTTCCTCGCATTTACCATTAGGTTATTCAAGATGTGTAAAAGTACAAGCAAGCCTTCAAAGCGATGAACAATATGATGGAACCAAAACAAGGAAGAAATGATTTTTAGTATGTGAAAAGTTTTGTGCGGGTTTTTTGTTTCTCATTCAATTCGTGATAAGTTGGTTTTGGGAAGGATGAAAGATGTATGTAGGAGGAGGCTAACATTAATGAGGATTTATTGACTTAATTCAAACCTTCTTTATCCATTGTTTGAAAATGGATAGTTTTATCAATAATGGCATGTCATCACAAACAATATAAATTTAAAAGGGTTGAGGAGGATGGTTATCTACCTTTTTTATACAAGTGTATTTGATTGACGAAGTGAAGAAATAAGTTTTTTATCTTGGTGAAAGCAGTAACAAGTATGAGAATACATGCAAAGATTGAGCTGTGGACCATAATGAATGCCATGTTTTTTAAGAAATCTGGAAGCGTACGCTTGGAGAATATTGGCAAAGAGACCATGAGGGGAATAAATTTACATAAGTGACTTGAGTGAGAGATAATCTGGTGGGCTAAAAAAAAACTCAGAAAGAGAGGGAAGATTGGAAAATCCTCCAAGTGCATGACTTTCAACAAAGATTCCTTATGGATGATTTACATAATCAAAAAACATTTTGTGCCTAACTTTTCAAAGAATTACTAGACACTTTCAAAGAAGCTCATTTTTTTTGTCTTAGTGAAGTGAGAAACTATGCCTTGGATACTCACTAACTTCTACCAGAAGTGGGTTATAAGGATAGTAAAAACGACTTCAAGTATTGTTTAAGGAGAAAGTGATTTCACGATGTACCATCTCTAATGAGATGAGTTGATTAGTATGGCCAATTCCTTTTATCGGATTGCAAGTTTTACTTGGTGCTAGTCCTATCTCTCTCATTGTGTTAATTTGCTTGGGAAATAGTAGCAATGAATCCTCCTTTTCACTTTCTAGTGTAACACATGTCATACAATGGGATTATTTCATGACTTGAAAGGTTTTTTGTACATTGAAGCCCCGTGTTGTGAAAAGAACGTCATACTTATTAGGTAGGTAATGCCACTAGATGAGGTTTTGAAAGCTTTCAACCACACTGAAGGAAATAATGTGTTTATTCTTTTAAGCTGAAAGATGGATATATGTGGATAGCTCGAATTTTCGTGCTCCATTCCTTTTTTTTGGAGTTTTCAATGTCGATGAAGTTTATTGGGGCCGGAGTGATGAAGAGTAGAGTGAAAGAGAAGCTTCCACGGAGAAGAAGGATGGTCATTGAGTTGAGTAAAAAATTCTTGAGATGCCCAACAAGGTTCATGAATAGCAAAAAACATGTCACCATTGACAACATCCTTAGGGCCAATGTTGTGCAAATGGAGATTAGAGTATTCCCTTTTTTCTCTCCAGTCAAATAATCATAACATAAGTTTAGTCCTTCCTAGTGGCATGGAAATTTTACATCTGTATGATAAGATGAGGGTTCGGGTGGGACTTGGCACATGTTTAAGAAAGGGGAGAAGGATGATGGAATGACACAGTTTCTTGTGCTCTCACACAAAATGTTGACAAGGTGAATGGAAATTCATGTATACAAAAAATGAAATTCAACATGAGTTAAGTACATTAAACGAATTAATAGAAAAATTTCAAATTATTAAGAAGAATGAGGAATGAGAAATAATGAAGTTTATTTTGATGTACAACTAATTTTTTTTTGAACAAAAAATGGTTTCAATCTTTTTTTTTCTCTCATATTCAAATTCACTTTATGATTGAGTGCATCTGAATGGAAATGAAGATGATTTGATTTATTTATTTATTTATGGGCTGAGGTTTTGATTGTTTTTGACCCTTTTGATGCATAATGAGAAAATTGAGGCTCCCTCTTTGTATATGGGAATAATGAGAATGGAAGTATGAAAGCTATTAAATTCAACGTGCTTGTTTAGAAGCATGAAGAAAAACTTAAAAAGTGATGTGCTTGGTACAATTGATAAGAAAAATCATAGTTATGCATTACACCATCCTTTTACACGTTTTCATTTAATAATAAGATTTTTTTATGCTAAATGAGGTCAAATTATAAGATGTGATGATAATGGTTCTTACAGTCGTTGTACCTTATCTAAAAAAATAAGTGGCTCACAATCAAGAGTAACAATTATAAGTGAGGGTCGATTTTTGAACTTGAAGACCAAACATGCTTATGTTAAGGTTTCAATGCTAAGAGAAGAAATTGATGTATCGAGAGTAGTAATGTTTTGAAAGTAGTTCTCATTAAAAACAATAAGATAAACTTGATATGTCCTTGGTGTTATGAACATGACTGATTTGCATCTCATACATAGATTCATTTTCCTAGGGAAGAAGTTATGAAATATTTGCATTAGTAAAAAAGTTTTCTCGTTACCGTAATGAGATGATATTTTGATATCTAGATTGCTCATTAAATTATTACAAGGTGGTAAATATTACTGATTGCCATTTTTTTAACACAGTCTTTTGGCAATGTTTTAGATCACTACGTGTTGATTAAATGTTTGTGAAACTTCATTTTTATCAATCAAGTACTCTATATGAAAGTAATTTTATGATGAAACTTCAAATTTTAAAATATTTTTGTATAGTAATAAAAAACTCCATTTCATATTGAAGAGTGAAATCTGAACTTATGGACTGATTGTTTTCAAAAACAAATAATCAATTATAGAAACAAGTTAACTTTTGTTTATGATACATTAAATGTTGAAAAAAACTCGTCATGGTTCATCCATCATGGATTCCTGTATGATATGGTGTCAATGAATTGTTTAAAAAAATATTTGGTTCTTAAATCATTGAAGTGGATAAAAATACGTAGTTTTTGCATTGTATTCAAATTAATCACAGAAAATACGCTTGAAGCATGAAATGTGTCACAATGTATTTGATAAATGCCGATTCATCATGAAAAGATACTTATTTTCTTTTTCATTTGTCATTGTATCTGTTTTTTGATATGAGTAGAATGGAATGAAAAGGTTTTTTTCTTGAGAAGTTACTAGTGAGTGTATGTGGAATAATGAGAGTATGAGGTTACTTATTTGTATTCATTCTTTGATTTGGATACATTATTGGATTCGTTCACCTTGAGAGAGGTTCCATTACGTTTAAAGTGATGCTTGGAGACGACAAACTTCAGGATTGGGGATTTATGTTTTCTAGTTGGGTTACTTATCTGCGTTAGTTTTCAAGAATGTATAGCGAGCCCATACGTAGAAAAAACTTGTTCTCTAATTTAGCTTAATCTCTAATCCGCCTGCATTCTTTGTGTATGGGTTTTTCCCTTGCTGACGGAAGATAAACGAAGTCAAGTACGCGTGTTCCACACCGTTGTCGGCGGACTGCACCGATACTGCTCAAAGATTCTCACGCGCGTCGATTCGGCAGTGCGCGAGCATGTTGCAACTTCAGCTCCAACAGCAGTAGCATCAGTCGTCTTTCGGAATTCAGCGCGTCAACGTCGAACGCCGCACACCTCAAAGTTGCTCTGAAAGCTCCAAGACACACAGAGGTTGTGACCAAAGCCACGTTTCCCATCGCTCATGCTAAAGACCACAACCATGGCCGCTCACGCAGTCACCATCGCCGGCGCTGCCGCCGCTGTCTCCACACCATCGCTGGCGTCCGCAGCCGCAGCCACCGAGTCGTCTCACGGTCGGCTCGTCGCGTGCAGCGGCTCCAGTGGAATGAGCAGTGGCAGATTGGCGGTAGCGTGCGCGGTTGGATCGGGAAAGTGCTTAGGTGCGGCAGACGCACGTGCCGTGCGAGCTTCTGCTGCA
>SZWC01014025.1:0-10000 GCA_023375785.1 Penium margaritaceum
GAGAGAGAGAGAGAGAGAGAGAGAGAGAGAGAGAGAGAGAGAGAGAGGAAATAAATGTGTTCACCAGGGAAGTGGCAGGGGAGCAATGCGAAGAGGGACGGCACCACTGCAACAGAATGAGAACAAAACAACCGCCCACCCAGCGATGGCCACCGTTGGACAGAGTAGGCCAGTGACTGAGGCACCTGCGACTGCTGCTGATGTAGACGCAATGAGTACACCTATTGTGACGTAGTGCATGAGATCACGAGGGGCACCAGTAGGAGTCAAGACTACTGTTGTAGTGGACACACGAATGGAGCCGACTGATCTAGCAGTTGTGTCAGTTACGGAGGATGCCACTCTGGCAACAGCAACAGCTGCTACTGTGACATGTGTGACGACAGTAGTAGCGAGTAAGGTGAGGGACGCTGCTACGTGCGCGTAGGCCTCGGCAGCTCTACCCACCGCGGCCTGTGTTGGCATCCTGCAAACACGTGCCGTGGCTGAGAAGGTTGCGGCAGCACCTGTTGCAGCATCAAGAATGGCCCCGGCCAAGCTGATGGAGTCGGTATGGATAGGAAGAACGGGGATCACGCTGGGTACCTCACGTGCCGTGGACGGCTCGGTAGTGTCAGCTGTAGTAGGGCCTCGAGTAGGGTTGGAGGCTGATGTAGGGGTGGATTTCTGGGTATCCCGAGAAGGTTGCATGCTTGAGGGACAAGGTGGCGACGCTGGGAGATTGTCCGCCGTGTAGACTTGGCGATCAATCTCGCGTTCTTTTGCTTTGACTATGGCGACGAGGTCCTCACGGCAGTAAGAGTTGTGTAGCATGCGAGACCAGAGTCGTGTGTCATCGTCAGTGGGCGGGGGCTCGTCAAAGACCGCGGATCTTCCCATCCACGCTCAGCGTAGCGGGCAACCGTGCGTGGCGAGTTCAAATCTTTGGCTGGGAGATTGTCGAGTGGTAGTGAATCCAACGTGGAGGCTTTATGGCTACAGATGCAGCCGGGAGATGTTTGTGCCTCTGGCTATGTGCCGATGATGCCGATGATGACTGTGTGTGGGAGAAGATTCTGCCCCCGATTATGAGGCTCCTGCAGATGGAGGCAGGAATAGCACGAGGTTGATAAGAGATACGGGGCAGCGGGTAGCTACGAAGCAGCTGAGCGTTGTGAGACAGCCGAGAGTTGAGTGGCAAAGAGCTACGATGCGGAGTGGCAGGAGAAGTCAGCAGGACTGCCGTGTGGCCACAAAAGGCATAATGCAGTGAAGCGTAGATGTAGAGGTGGGGTACAAAGAGTCACGGATGGAGAGCTGTAGGTTGTTGTGGAGCCAAAATGTCAAAGAGTCAGCAGCAAGGAACAGCTGCGGGCTGTTGTGGAGCTTGACTGCCGAAGATTCAATGGTGAGGGGCAGCTGTGTGCTGCGGTGATGCTGAACCAACGGAGAGTTGGTGGCAAGAGGACGTGGGTCCATCACGGCGTCTAGAATACCGTCACGTGTGTCAGCCACGGGTCCCGGATGGACGGAGAGTGAGGGATTGCCCCTGCTGCTATGATACCAATAGTTACCAGGAAACTTCCTAGTTGGAAATGCAGGTCATGTGGGCATGAGCTAGAGAGCATCAGGTGCCATGGATGTGGCAAGGTTGACGTGCAAAGTTAGGAAACAAGAAAGACAAGAGAATAGGAGCGGGGAGCGAGAGTGTTAGGCCGATGACTGCACGCCGACACGGAGCAGACGCTCGAGCCGATGTGCACCGCCACCCGGGGGTCGAGCCCGCCCGCTCGGAATTGATTGAGGGTGGCTTCTCACCATTGCACAGCCAACGGCTGACACACTGACCCCTAAGGATCAGCACGCGGCAAATCATGCAGCTTCCCAAACACCCATAGGCAAGTTACAAGGATGCAGGGATCGGCAGTCAGAATGTACGAACTCTAGCATCAACCACATCAAAGCAAGATAGTCAAATGACGGCCATTCATGTGCCAAAGGGAACTCCTGGGTAGAACGTTGGCTGCTTCATGTCGCCGGAGTCGGCAGTGAGGGAGCACTCATGTAACGTCTCCCCCAGTAAGGCCATAGTCATTTAATCTGTACATAGCTTTGTGCCATGAAGAGTGAGGCAAGACGGCATAGAGATGTGAGTGGCCACTGAAACTTCAACAAGCGTGTGTGAGGTCCTACAACATACTCCATTATGTCGTCCCACATACGTCACCATTATTTCCCAATTAGAGGGTGACTGGAAGTTGTCACTTCTCTCCGCACATTGAAGTTTAGAGAATCTGATGATGCTTTGCGCATTCCCGAAGGTGAAATCCATTGCTCTTCTTGCACTTGTTGTATGTGTGAGTGTGTTTGATGACTAAAAAACCGTTTTCAGTGCTCAGATGCCCCTAAGCAATTTGTCCTTTGCATCCTTCTCCATCCCTCAGCGTCTCCCTCTGCCTTCGATTGTGTTGCATCGAGTGATGTGGTAGACGCGACAATCATTGTGCAAATTGTGCAATTATTTTCACCATGTCTTTCACTTCTAGAATTGTTTCCTTTGAACATGGCTGCACGCCGTACACCATTGGGATGTGTTGGTTATGTTTCAGTACCACACGGTGACCTCGGGCCTCGTTGCACACTCACCTCACTGATGCAGGTGACAAACTGGAGAGAGGCAACCACTGCTGGCTGCTACGTCATGGTGACGTGACTACACGGCGAGCCTCATGGCCAGACATCTGCACAAGTCTCACATGCCTTTACCTATGGCTGACATACATGCATGCACACACATTTATTTTGGGTTCACACTCCAATCAGTTCTTTGGCAGGTTATCCCTCCAGTGACCTTGTTGACAGGTTGCAACTTTGCAGTGGGTAGTTTGGTTTGATCCACCAATCTTGGAGGGTTGTGAGCAAGATAGAGCTTGTTGCTCGCTTGCTCGCCTCCTTCCACCCGACGGACATCACCTCGTTCAGTGTGTCTTGCTTTGACTTGTTCCATCGTTCTTAATTTCAGGCAAAAACCCCCATGGCTTCTACTAACCCTATGCATGGTGTCTTCCTTTCACTAGCTAAGCTGCTGCTTGCTTGTCTGGTATAGCAACTTACTGGTATCAGACTAGTGTGGAAGACGAACGGCACATTGAAGTGCCGCCCCTCGATTCTCAGACAACTTCGTGGCTGGCACTCTCGTCGCCGCACCTTGGCCCTCTCGCCGACGCACGCCGGCCCCGCTCCATCACGCTGTCCCAGATCTCTCCTCTCGGCAGCACCAGGAGGGATCCTCACATCTGCGGTGGACCCCACGGAGAACCGCACGGTGGACTGCCGTGCATAGTGTAGTACCACCCTTGGGCTGCACCTAGCAACCCTGCTTCTGCAGGCTCCGGCTGTAGCGGACTCTAGATCCGCCCTCAACCGACGGCCTGAGCAGCAACAAGCAACATTGTAGCAACAGCGAGCACACAGCCACGTCAACATTGGTTGCCGTGCCCCACTCCTTCGTGTAGCAGCAGTAGCATCGACACCACAGGCTCGGGCTGTAGCAGACTCTAGATCCGCCCTCAACCGATGGCCTGAGCAGCAGCAACCAGCATTGCAACAGTAGCGAGCACACAGCCACATCTACATTGGCTGTCGTGTCCCACTCCTTCATGCAGCAGCAATAGCATTGACGCCTTGCAGCAGCAGCAGCAACAGCTTCGTGCTACATTCCTTTGCGTAGCAGCAGCAACATTGGCGCCTTACAGTAATAACAGCATTGGTGAATTCAACTCCAGCAGCAAGACCAAGCAGTGCTAGCCGCAAGCAGCATCGTGATCTTGCAGCAACTGCAGCATTGTTGTGTATCTCCGCAGCAGCCGATAGCGACTGCCGCAAGTAGCCCCGTAGCTGCACTTACGCACACAACGTACCGGCAGTTGTGGCCGCAGTGATGGTGGTTACTGCCCAAAGCAGCCGTGGCATCATCATCCATAGCAGAAGTGAGCTGCCGCTCCCACAAGCATCCTTGTGGCAGCAGTAACATGCTCACTCCAGCGGTGGTGGCAGTTGCCCAACAGCACCCCCTTGGCAGTAGTGGTGGCGGTTGCCGTGCACATACCACCGATGTGGTGCACATCAAGCTGGCTTCCCTTGATGTGCCAGGTGCAGCATCACGCGACGAGCATCACGAGGAGCGACTGGCGCGTCACCCCTCGCCGTCACCGCTGACTACGCGAAAAATTCCAGTAAGCACTCCTCTTGGTGGCTCTGGGGGGGTTGAGCAGTTGCACAATGCCGCTGCTGAGTCACAGCACTCAACTTGGCGTAAGGACGCGTCAGATTTTACTTGCAATTTTACGTGGACCGCGTCTGCCGTGATAGACGCCGCAGCTGCAGCTGCTGCCACCTTTGCCGCCGCAACTCGAGTAGCACGCGCCCCTACGTCCACATCTGCTGGCCGTGCTGTTGAGTCCTACACTAAGGTGGTCGTAGTAGCTGGACTAGTGGCTACAACAGCTGCAGAAATTGGGACACAGCTGGCGGTAGCCTCGTCAGCTGTAACTTCTGCAACAGCATCTGCAGCCTCTGTTGTATCCTCTGCAGCTTCGGCCATTCGCACTTCAACAGCCATCGTCGTTGCATCATCTGCATCTGCACCCTCTGACATCACCACTCTTGTCACAGTGGCCGTCACTACAGCGGCGGTCCTTCCCACCATTGGCACCGCCTTCACCACATGCAGCCTGGCATTTGGTTGTGCCGGTTACGTCTTGCGTCTCTATGCTCTCAGCTGCAACTGCTTCCATTGTACCGCTGATCCTTACCCTTTTGGGCAGCCCCTCACACACCTCGTGAGGTCTCGTGGTCTGCATCTCCCCTTCCTGCTCTCCGTCTCTCTTCTCTACGGTGACTTGTCTGAGTGACTTGGGTCGGGCTGTCCTACAACACATCTCCAACATGCCTAAGGCATTCCCAGTTTTCCTACGCCCACTGGGGAGGGGAAAAATCTGGCAAAAATTTCTCAGCATGGCCCATCAATCGTCACCATGCCTGGTGACGACGAGTCGGTCATAGGAGACCTTCAACGCCAGCTGACCCTCGCTCACGAGGCTCAGTGTGAGGCTGAAGATCGTCTCAAAGTTTCCAATGACAATTGCGCCGCCTTTGCAGATGAGGTCGCTGTAATTGTGCTCAAGCGCCTGGCTGCTGCCTTTGTCCTGCCAACTGGCACCGGTGCCGATGTCTCTTCTACCCCACCTTCTGCTAACCCTGCCGTTGCAAACCCCGTTGTCATCCCATCTGCTGTCACTCCTGCCACAGTCTTCCACCATCGTGGCTTCTTCTCCCAGCTTCCTTTCCTGTCCACTGAACTTGCCTTCTCTTCCTAGGAGATCCGCTATAGTGCATGGGCTCAGGGAGAACGTCTGTGGGAATACTATTTCCTTGCTACACCATCATTCATGCCTGTCGTTGACGACTCTGCTCCACCTGTGGTGTCCTTCCCCATGTCTGTGTCTCCGATGGCTTATGGGTCCTCGACTCCAGAGCCACCCATCACATGACCTCTGTTCAATCCGCCTTTGTCTGATTGGGTCCTGTCAGCGCTGTTCGCTTTGTGCGCCCTGGTTCAGGCCAGTTACTTCCCACCCAGGGCGCTGGTGTTGTCGGTCCCAGTGGCGTACTGTTTTTGCATGACATTCTATCCGTGCCTTCTTTGGAACTCAGCCTGCTCGGTGACGTCCCTCGACGATCTCTCAGCCAGTCAAGGCATAGGCACTATCCGTCTTCGGTCCTCTGGTCATGTTGTCTTGCGGGGGGTTAAGCGCGACAAGCTGTATCGTGTCCCTCTTCATGCCCCCTCTGCACCCGCTGTTGGCTTGTATTTTTCTCACGTCGCGCCTTCCCTTTCTCTGTGTGATGCCCAGCTCTTACATTGCCATCCTGGCCATGTGCACACTGATTCTATCACTAGCATGCTCCAGCTTCAGCCTGTTGTTGGCTTGTCCCCGTCCACTTTTCATGCGCCATGTCCCTCTGACTGCCTGGACTATGCCTAGGGCAAAATGCATCGCTCTTCCTTTGCTTCTTCCGATTCAATCCGCTCACCCTCTTCATCTTGTTCATGCCGATGTCATGGGTCCTCTTCCCCATGGCTTTCTTGGGGGGGTCAGGCATTACGTTTTGTGTCTTACTAATGACTTCTCCCATTTTTGTTGGATCTTTGCTCTTTGTCAGAAGAGTGATGTTGCTTCCGTCATCGCTTCAAGGCTTGTTCACGCTAAACGTGCGTGTCAGCGCTCCTTGCATGCCTTTCGCAGCGATTCCGGCGGTGAGTTCCTTGGACCCACCGCCCGGTTCCTTGAGTCCCAAGGGGTGTGCCTAGAGACCTCAGCTCCCTACACACCTCAGCAAAACGGTGTCTCTGAGCACTGGAATCGGACCCTGGCTGATGGCGTCCGCAACCTTCTGTCTGATTTTGGGCTCTCCCCTCTGTTTTCCTTTGAGGCCACAAGCTATATGACGTGGGTTTGGAATCGCGTACCTCATGGTCCTCTTCCCCGCATCGTTACCCCCTTTGAACGCTGGCACGGCTCTCGTGCAGACCTCCGTTTGGCTCACGTCTGGGGTAGCATTGCGTCTGTTTGGCTCCCCGAGGACATCCGCAACTGGAAACTCTCCCTGCGTGGGCTTCTCTGTCCCTTCTTGGGCGTCTCCTCCCAATCCAAGGCCTGGCGCTTCTGGGACCCAGAGAGCCAGCATGTCATTGAGTCCCGTGATGCCCTGTTCTTCGAGTCCGTGTTTCTCAATGACCTCAATTGTCACTCGTCCGTTGTCTGCCTGCTACCGCTCTCTTGGCTACAGGGAGAGGTGGGCCCTGCACTCCCATTTGCCCCTGTTGACCCTACTGCTATCCCAACTCAGCAGCCTTCACCCTTGGAGCGTTCTCCAGCGTCCGGCACTATGACCCTTCCTTCCTCTGACACCCCACCTTCAGTGTCGTCTAGCTCGCTTGGAGCTCTGTCGTCCCCTCTGGTGTCCTCACCTATCTCATTTGTGTCCTTCTCTCCTGCACACTCCGTTGTGTCTCCATCCAATCCGATCACCCCCGTCGTACCCAGTCTGTCCAATGCTCCTCCCGGTCCTACACCCATCGAACCTTTTGTTCGCGGCGGACGCATGCGCGCACTTCCTTCTCGCTCCTCCAATGTTGTAGCATCCTCCGTCCAACCTTCGCAGACTTTGTCCGAGAAGTCCCTAGCACTACCGACTAGTATGGACGCCTTGGGCCTAGCCACAGGGGTTGTTCACCCTAGCTCTATCCTTGGGTACACACTGCTCACATCCGAGCACGAGCATGTGCTCGAAGCCGCCATCCTTGGGAGCATTACCGGGTGCAATGCAACGGTTGCCGCCACGCCGCCATCGCCTGATCCGACCCCAACAATGGGAGGCTGCCATGTGGGACGAGCTGAGAGCCCTTGATGACCATGTCGTATACGAGCTGGTCGATCTCCCGCCACGCCGCAAGGCGATCAATGCCCGATGGGTATTTCATCGTAAGTACAAGCCTAACGACAAGCTCGACAAGTACAAGGCACGACTCACAGCCAAGGGGTTTTCTCAAGTCCCAGGCATTGACTTTGACGAGACATTTTCTCTCATCGGACGCTACACCATAGCTCGAGCCATCCTGAGCCTTGTCGCACACCATGACTGGGAGCTCGAGCAGATGGATGTGAACAATGCTTTTCTGCACGATCGGCTAGATGAGGAGATTTACAAGGTGCAGCCTCTAGGGTTCTTTGACGGCACCGATCGAGTTTGGAGACTGCGAAAGGCCCTCTATAGCCTCAAGCAGTCACCACGGTGTTGGAACCAAGAGATCACCTCCACCCTGGAGAATGGAGGATGTCACCGGAGCACGGTGGATCCCTCCCTCTTTGTCACTCCACGGTCTGCATCCTTTGCTGCCATCCTCGTGTACGTCGATGGCCTGCTTATTGCGTCCCTAAGTCGTGAAGCAGTGTTAACCGTGAAGTCCCTGCTGCAGGCCACGTACAAGATAAAAGACTTAGGTCCAGCTCGTGTGTTTCTTGGCATGGAGCTTGAGCATGACCGTGCTCATCACTTTCTCCACGTTCACCAGGCCGCGTACGTTAGGAGCCTGGTGCAGCGTTTTGCCTCCCTGCTTGAGTCTGCCCCCACTACCTCAACACCGATGACGCCCGCCTGGCAGAGGTTGCAAAAAACACTAGACGTGTCAAAGCTAGGGGAGCCAATGTATGTGACCGACTACCTGCGAGTCATAGGGTCTCTCATGTACCTGGCCACCACCACTACAGCGGACGTAGCCTTTGCCGTGAACTTCCTCGCTCATTTTTCACAGTCTTCACGGGCACAACACATGGAGGCCGCACTATGTGTTGTGCGGTATGTGCTCTCCAGTGCCCGAGTTGGTCTCCGTTACCGGGCGCTGCTGCCAGTGGTCGTTGATAGGTATACTGATAATGATTGGGCGCATGACACAAATGCACATAGTCGTACTGGCTATGTCTTTCTTGTTGGTGGGACTGCCATGTCTTGGAAGAGTAGCAAGCAGGGTTGTGTTACACGCAGCTCCAGTGAGGCAGAGTGTGTTGCTCTTGGTGCTGGAACCTGTGAGATTGTCTGGTTGTGTCGTTTGTTGCAGCAAGTGCGCATTCTCATTCGTTGCATCACCTTGTGCTGAGACAATCAAAGCACAAAGGCTATTGTTGAACATGATGGCATGCACCACACTCGCACAAAGCATATCAATGTGGAGCGTCATTTTGTGCGTGAGCGTGTGGCTGTAGGCGATGTTCAGATTGTGTGGGTCGGCACCGGGCAGCAACGTTTAGACTTCCTCACAAAGACACTTAGCAGCAATGTCTTCAAAGCAGTAGTTCACGCCGTTGGGCTGTTGTGTCCTCGTGATACCCCGGTTGATTGGTTGTGCCAGTGTCGGTGTACAGCCTTGTGTCGTGTCACTCCTGGTGACATCGATGTAGTACCTATGAGTGCCATTGTGCAAATCGGACGTGGGTCATGGGGGAGTGTGATGTTGTCCACAGCTTACGGTGACCCCTCGGCTCATGCCCATGCTCGTGCAGATCCCTGACGAGACAGCCACCTCAGACCAGTGGGGGAGCTGACGTGGCCTTGGGAGTGCCCGAGACTCCACGACTATTCACCAGTGACACTCGTGAGGAGCTGGGGCTCAGGCTCGACCGTTCCAGGCTTTTCTGTAGTGAGGCTGATTGGCCGGTTGCAGGTTTTCCATTTATCAGACGTTTGTTGGTGACTGGATCATGGTGTGTGGGCATTCGTTGCGTAGGATTTTTCACCCTGCTCCGTTTGGTTCTGACGGTTCTTGATTCGGATGCCTGAGCAAGGAGATATACCCAAAAAGGTGGTTTTCGGCCAGTTTGTCTGTAGCAGGAAAATGAGACCGGTCGGCGCACCGCCGCTAGCAGACGGCACTTATGACCTGACCTTCCCATTTTTCACTTACTCTGCATCATGCTTAAGCTAAGCCTTGGTTCACATGACGTGTTCGAATCTTTCTCTCACTGTTCCTTGCATGACCTGTGAGTCAGCTAGCCATATCAGTGGTGTCAGGCTAGTACTAGCATCTAAAAGGTTAAGCCAAAATAATAAAAGTATGAAGACAAAGGCTTGTGGGGGTTGGTGCATTTCACACAAAGACAAAACACCAGGGTTGCATTACATACGAGGACAAAAAAACTCGTCTAGGTCTGGGCTCGACCCCACCCATGCGCAAAAATCTTGCATGTGTCGAAGTTTGAACTTCGAAATTTGAAGTCTGTCGGTGCGTCGAGCCGTGCGCATGTAGCTCCGTCCAAGCGAGGATCTTGCACACGACCGAGTCTTGCATTTTCTTCGGATTCGAACACACATGACGGGATTAACGGAAAAAAATCCGAATAGGCCAGACACTCAATTGCGGACATGGACAAAATAACCAGTGTGAAATTAGGACAAATCCAAA